>JAODAL010011357.1:0-100427 GCA_025379985.1 Phyllomedusa bahiana
GTAAATCAAAAAAATTCCAAACGGTTTCGGCCCGGGCTTCCTCCGGGTTTTCTGGAAAAGGAAGCAAAAAATGAAAATGGGTTCCCTTTACCAGACACCCCTGGGGGAAGGGTTCTTAGGCTTAAAATTTGGGGAATTTGTCGGTTTTCCCTTTGGGTTTGCTACATATGCATCAAAAATTTGGAGCTTTTTTGTTGTTTTATGTAAAAAAATACATTTGGCATGAAATCTTAGGTGCGGGGATTATTTTGAAAAAATTGAATATAGGACGGGATCCTTTCACATGCCCCCAGTACCTCCTAAACAAAGGTGTAGACCCTTGGTTTTAGAGCCCCCTAGAGAAACTGCACTGTAGTCACAAAAATGTCTCGACCCTTGTACACTGGTACCTCCCTATAGGTCACTGTAATGAGGTAACATACAGTCTGCAAGCGTGACACTGGTGTCTACCCAATGGAACTGTAGGAGTAAAACAGTCTGCAATCGTGAACTGGGTCTACCACTTATGGTACTGTATGGCTACATGCCAACTCCCCGCTTTTGGCGGGGGGGCCCCGCTATTTGGGGTCCCCCCCCCCCCCCCGGGAGAGCCGGCATTCCTCCCCCCGCCAGCAGGGGGGGGGTTCTTTAAATGGCCGGGGCGACAGAGACCTGGTGCGCTACTCTGGGCCGCCGGGGCCTTCCCACAGGGGGGTGAAGCCCCCTTCACCCCCCCCGGGGAGTTCGCTGTGCAGGTGGAGGCAGGAGGGATCGCTCCCTCCCCCCCCGTAAGAAAAGCGCCGGTGGCCCGTACTTTAAAGGGCAGGCCGCAGGGGGAAATGCGCGGGCTGACCACCCCCTGGGGGAATCGTCGGAGCGGCCCCGCAGGGACCTGGTCAGGTGAGTGGCTTTTATTTTTTTTTTAAGGGGCTTTAGGGGGGCACACCTGGCAACAGAGGGTCACTACCTGGCAAACAAGGGGCATTCCCGGCAAAGAGGGGGCACTACCTGGCAAAGGGGGGCCAACCAGGCAAACAATTTGGGGGCACCACCCGGTACAAGGGGGCAATACCTGGCGACAATGGGGGGCAAAAACCCGGGTGACAAGGGGGGCAAACTACCTCCCAACAAGGGGGCCTACCGGCAAACAAAGGGGGCCACCTGGCAAACAAATGGGGACCTACCCGGCAAAAAATGGGGGCACCTACCTGGGGAAAAAAAGGGGGCCCCCCTGGCAAAAAATGGGGGCACCTACCTGGCAAACAATGGGGGCAATACCTGGCTGACAATGGGGGCAATACCTGGCTGACAATGGGGGCATCTACCTCCCAACAGAGGGGGCACTACCTGGCTAACAAAGGGGGCAATACCTGGCTAACAATGGGGGCATCTACCTGGCTAACAGAGGGGGCACTACCTGGCAACAATGGGGGCACTACCTGGCAAACAATGGGGGCACCTACCTGGCAAACAATGGGGGCACCTACCTGGCAGACAATGGGGGCACCTACCTGGCTGACAATGGGGGCACCTACCTGGCTGACAATGGGGGCACCTACCTGGCTGACAATGGGGGCACCTACCTGGCTGACAATGGGGGCAATACCTGGCTGACAATGGGGGCAATACCTGGCTGACAATGGGGGCATCTACCTCCCAACAAAGGGGGCACTACCTGGCAAACAAAGGGGGCACCTACCTGGCAAACAATGGGGGCACCTACCTGGCAAACAATGGGGGCACTACCTGGCTAACAAAGGGGGGCAACTACCTGGCTAACAAAGGGGGGCATTTACCTGGCTAACAAGGGGGGCATTTACCTGGCTAACAAAGGGGGGCATCTACCTGGCTACAAGGGGCACTACCTGGTTATGGGGGGCTACTACCTGGCTATAAGGGCATCTACCTGGCTTTCTTCCAAAGCTGTTATGCAGTTAGGTGGAGTGGGTGTGACTTTTTGAAGGGGCGTGGCACACCGACAAGATGGGCGTGTCCATACAAATTTTTGCCGCGCTATGCGCGCCGCCTACTACTATCTCCTGCTTTTTCAATTTCAAAAGTTGCCAACTATGCTGTATGGTGGTAATATGCAGTTTGAAGACCCTGTGTACACTGGAATCTACCACTATATGGTCACTGTATGGTGGAAATAGTGATTGTAATGTAATGGTTTAGGTTCAGGCACAGTTTGGCAGCATCTCCCAGCTCTCCTGGAGGCTGAATAGGCTATCCAACATCCAGGAAACCTGGGCGACAGCAAAAACCTAAATTAGCTTTCTTCCAGAGTTGGGTGGAGTGGGCGTGATTTTTAGTGAAGGGGTGTGGTTCAACAAAAAGAGGGTGTGATTATGTAAATTTTGGGTGTCTTCCTGATGCCGACTTTCAAAAGTTGGCAAGTATGTCTATAACCCTACAGTGTTAATCCAGAAGTTAAAAACCTCTGTGAGGCAGATGTTGAATGTCGCATACAAGAGGAAAAATTCCTTCCCGACTTCAACTACAGCGGAAATCTTTACAGCAGGAGCTGCATAGTAATCAGATGTACAAAAAAATTAACTGTTCTACTGTATACATTATAGGACCTCAGTGTACAAAATGACTGCACCAGCAGAATAATGAGCGCAGCTCTGGAGTATAATACAGGATGTAACTCAGGATCAGTACAGGATAAGTAATGTATGTACAGTGACTGCACCAACAGAATAGTGAGTGCAGCTCTGGAGGATAATACAGGATGTAACTCAGGATAAGTAATGTATGTTAACAGTGACTGCACCAGCAGAATATTGAGTGCAGCTCTGGAGGATAATACAGGATGTAACTCAGAAACAGTACAGGATAAGTAATGTATGTACAGTGACTGCACCAGCAGAATAGTGAGTGCAGCTCTGGAGGATAATACAGGATGTAACTCAGGATCAGTACAGGATAAGTAATGTATGTACACAGTGACTGCACCAGCAGAATAGTGAGCGCAGCTCTGGAGTTTAATACAGGATGTAACTCAGTAATATAATGTATGTACACAGTGAGTGCACAACAGTACAAAATAAGTAATAAAATAATTTTACAAAGTGATTTGAGTTGGTTATAGGCAAACATACTCTTTATAACACTTAAAATAGTGCAACATATTCCGCTACACATGAACTGCATAGTTGCACAGAGACCAGCACAAGTGTGACAGGAATGTTCACATGTCCGGGTTATATATATCGTATACATTGTTATGCGTATAGTGAATTTCAAGTTCTATTATTGACATAAGTATACCTACACCTCAAACCTGCCAAACTTGCACAAACAAGACTGCACACCCTCTCCTTAGGGCAACAGTGATAATTGTACCCGCCATTCTAGGTCTCGCCCTAAAGATCTGAAAAAGCATAACACATGGTCAGACCAGAAAACAAACTGCGTGGGTGTTGTCATTGCATTAGGATTCACGCAGATGAATTTCATCATAAAGAAACCTGGGTTTCAAATATTTTCTCCTTTGAAAGCTGAAAACTTATAGTGAATATTTACTTGGATATTAGGGAATTGCAGTATTAGCAGTTTCCAAATATATCCCCTTTGCAGAATTTCTGCCTCGATGATAGTTGATCTTCGCTCTCCAAAAGTTCCTATGGCTGGGGCCCTGCAATGTCATTTGATTACATTAAAATTGAGGCAATACCATGATTTTACAGCAGCCTGTGGGCATATTGCCATAAAGCGCTGTCCCAAAAGATGTCTGTTGTTTCAGGACACTTCAAGGGTATTGGCTGATTTTCCTTTAAAATCTGTAAAATGGTTGTCCCTTCAGGACATGGCGGACACGGCCGTATCCTGTTCTGGTCCCCTTTATCAACCTGGGTGGAGGGCTACTGCAAAGACCCTCTCCTGCTCTGGAGGATTTGGGTGTGGACAGCTAAATTTCGGATTCCCATTTAAAGTACTATGAGAGTGGGAGATGTAAGGGTATGTTCACACGACGTAATTGTGGGGTGCATTTCGGTGCGTATTTGCGCTTCAATATGCCCGAAATGCGCCCCGTAACTCATAGCTCTCATAGAGCCGGGAGAGGGAAGTGACATGTCACTTCTTCCTGGCGCTTACGCATCATGGATAATGGAAATAATTGGGGCCAGCTCCCCCTCGCGCTTTAGAAGTACGTGCTAGCCAGAGCGTACCTCTAAAACACCTGGCGTATTGCGGCGCGTAGAGTACGCACCACAATACGCAGTGTGAACATACCCTAATACTAAGCAGATAATAATTGGTCAGTCAGGAGCCGATGAATTTATGTGGGCATGGGCATATCTATGGCGGTAGCACCAGAGCCCTGGAACCCGAGAGGGCCCAAAGACCCTTCTAGAACATAACAGCACAGATTATGTTTAGGGCCTGGTCAAAGATTTGGTATTGAGGCCTAGGAGCTTCAAGCTACACTCCTGGCTGTGGGAGTTTTACTGGCAGCCATATTGGCCATACCTCCCAACGTTTAGAGATTGTAAAGAGGGACACATCAGGCCACGCCTCTAACCACGCCCAAACACATACATGCCAACTTTTTAGACAGCCAAAAAGGGACACATTCTCAGGGTTGCTTTTTATCCAATGATGAAATATTAAGTAAATTATTATGTAATGTACAGTGAGGAAGCGATCAGATACTTTTTACAGCAAGAAAGTCAGTTTATTGAAGCAAATCCATTTCTCAAATGAAAAAGAGGGACAGAGGGACAAGGGTTAAAAATAGGGACTGTCCCTCCAAAATAGGGACAGTTGGTAGGTATGATATTGGCTATCACACAGTTTTCATAGATGTAAAGAGAAACACTATGGGGTATGTTCACACGACATATTTTGGCGCATTTCATACTGAAATATGCCCCAAACAATGTTATGAACACTTCTCATAGACTACAATGTAAAATACATGTTGTAGTTAACACGATGCGTATTTTACTGTCATATTTTTCGCCGCGTTGCCTTGGGCAGTCCGTGTTGTTTTTGCTTTGAATTTACTCGCTTGCAAGCGCGTAATTTCAACAAAGCAACAAATGCCAGTGCCATTGCCACTTACGGTGCCAGTACGCACCGTAAATAACACACCATGTGTGCTGTGGGGTGTATTTCGGTCATATAGCAGCGCAATTACGTGCTGAAATACACTCCGCAATTAAGCCATGTGAACATACTCTTGGGGTATATTCACACAAAATATTTGTGAGGCGTAATAGCGCTGCAATGCACCCAAAATACGCTCTGCAAATACGGTCAAATCAAAGCATTCATTGAGAGCTATGATAGCTTGACGTATTCCCTGGCACGTTACTGTGCGCCTGTAAAAAGAAGTAACGTCACTTTTTTCAGGTGAGTACGTGTCGGGGAAAATTAAACTAATAGGAGACTGGGCCGGAGCGCTGTTGAAGGTACGCTCTGGCCAGCGAGTACTTTCAACAGCAGGCGTATAGCAGTGCGCACAGGTATGCGTTGTAATACGTTGTGTCAACCTGATTGGTTGCTATGGGTAACAAGGTTTTTCTATTTTCTATATGAATTTTCTTATTCATCAAAGCTAACATTAAGGGCATGTTCACACGCCGTAATTGCACTGCAATACGCCCGAAATGCGCTCCGTAATTATGGTAATTCCTACCTCTCATAGAGAGCTATGAATTACCTCCGTCTTCCCAGACGTGTATTGAATGCTGGGGGAAAGAAGCGACGGGGATAATAGAAGTGAATGTAGCTGCTCCCCGCACATTAGAAGTATGCGCTGGCCAGCGCATACTTCTAAAACACCCGGCGTATTGCGCCATGCACAATACGCGCTGCGCCAACACACCCTAAGTGAATACAAACAACACTGCATATATTGCTAGTCAGCTCACCTGGTTGTTTAGTTGGAGAGGAAACGCCCGGACCGGTGAAAGGCAACCTTACAGAGGATCCAAGAAGAAAAAGAAAAACGTCCAGCGTACGACTCCAAAAATAGTTTAAAACGTTCCACTATATTTATTGAAATCCGTTAAAAAGACTAATACATATATTCCAAGAAAAGTCGCATCTTGTCGACGCGTTTCGGAGATATAATCTCCTTAATCATGACATGTTAGAATACAACTGCTCACGCCATATATATGTTCTAATACTGGTCATATGACCTGATCATGTGATATCAAATCAAATGACGTGTGCAGTTTAAATGATGTATATCTAAAATCTTATCATATATACCAAATATAAATATAAAACCAAGAAAAAGACAATATATCAAGGAATATGGTCAAGTAATTAATAATGACATAACGGGTTAAACAAAAGACATGATTTGCTATGTCATTATTAATTACTTGACCATATTCCTTGATATATTGTCTTTTTCTTGGTTTTATGTTTATATTTGGTATATATGATAAGATTTTAGATATACATCATTTAAACTGCACACGTCATTTGATTTGATATCACATGATCAGGTCATATGACCAGTATTAGAACATATATATGGCGTGAGCAGTCGTATTCTAATATGTCATGATTAAGGAGATTATATCTCCGAAACGCGTCGACAAGATGCGACTTTTCTTGGAATATATGCATTAGTTCTTTTTAATGGATTTCAATAAATATCGTGGAACGTTTTAAACTACTTTTGGAGTCGTACGCTGGACGCTTTTCTTTTTCTTCTTGAACACACTCTAAGGGTACGTTCACACGGCGTATTTGCAGGGCGTACTTAGTCGCGTAATTACACCAAAAGTACACCCCTCAAATACACCGGAAAAAATCCTCATACAAGTCCAGCACTCATTGAGTGCCGTGTAAAATCATTGTCGTCTAGATTTTACGATCATATTTCTCGCAATGTACGCCCGTAAAAAGAAGCGACCTGCGTACGTACCAGGAAAAAGAAATGTATAAAAAGCAGAAAGCTGCAATGAAAGTACGCACTTGTGAGCGCATACTTTCAACAACGCTAATGAAGGCTTATTGCGCAATACACCGTGTGAACATACCCTTAGGTAGGTCCACATGACAAATATCAAAATACTTGTCGGATTCTGAATCCTAAAAACAACTTTGACGTGATTTTCAATGTAGATTTTAGGGTTTTTTTTACCGCTGGATTTAAAGCCATTCATACAGTCCCATTCATCTCTGTAGGGTTTTGGATGCGGATCCGACATAGAAATGTTCGGGAGGTATTTTTTAAACCTAAAACAAGGCAGAAGAATGAACACGTTCCAAGTTTTTGGTAAAAACTGAGGTTTTGGAATTCAACCTCAAGAAAATCCGAGTCGTGTGGAAAACAGCTTGGATTTTCAACTGAGGTCTATGGGGATGATTTACAGTCGGGTTTTTAAGGTTTTCAAAACCTGAATCCACGCGTAAATATGACTGTAAATCATTGTCGTGTGGACGGACCCTACGACTGTTTCTTTTGCCCACAAGCAACCAAACAGAGCTCAGCTGCCATTTTTTTAAATTGCTCTGGAAAAATGAAAGTTGAGCTGTGATTGGTTGCTATGGGCAACAGAGACAGATTTACTACTTAGGCCTCATTTATTAAGTTTCAAGTAGTAAGCCTGTCTTTGTTGTCCATAGCAACCAATCAGAGCCCATAGCAACCAATCACAACCCATAGCAACCAATGAGAGCCCATAGCGACCAATGAGAGATCAGCTTTCATTTTCCCAGAGCACTGCATGAAATGAAAGCTGAGCTCTGATTGGCTGCTCTGGGCTCTGATTGGTCACTATGAGCTCTGATTGGTCGCTATGAGCTCTGATTGGTTGCTATGGGCTCTGATTGGTCGCTATGGGCTCTGATTGGCAGCTATGGGCTCCGATTGGTCGCTATAAGCTGATTGGTCAGATAACTTCTTTCATTTTCAAAAAGGGCTCTGTAAAACGAGAGTTGGGATCTGACTGGTTGCTATGGCAACTGCTCCACTTTCTCTTTGCTTTAGTTTACTCTTTGCCCCAGTTATTTCAGATTTTTTTTTTCCGGGGGTGGTGAGGGAGAAATATATAAAATTGTTTTAAAAAGTGCATTAAGAGGTCTTTTCGTTTTGGGGCCATTGCCCTGTGACCGGTTAGAGCCCTTGGGCTGGAGCCATTGTACCTGCCAGGGCTGAGCCATAGTCGCAGCAAACACTTGGACTTGGAACTTTTAATAACCCTGCTGTGCTCTGCAGGATTAGCAGGTATAATCTCTCCGTGCAGAATGCAGGGCGGCGCGGGCCTCGCTCTTATGTAAATAAGATAATGTCAGGACCTAAAGTGCAATCAAACTGTAAAATGCGTCCTGTGAGCGGCTCAAGATCAGTTATGACCAGGCCTCATGCACATGGCCTGTGCGGCGCTGTGTGGGGGCCCGACATAGGGCCTCTGACAGGTGCTGCATTACTCCCTCAAAGCAATCCTTCTGGGGGAGCATGCCTTTGCAGTATGGAACTTGCCATCACACAGAGAATACCTTCATTTGCCTCTAAACCAAAAGAACCGCACTGCGGGCCCACCGATTTCTAGGGGCAGTGCTGGACTGGGGTGCCTGAGGCCGGCCCATCAGTGGAGCTGATTCTTGGGGGCCCACCAGTGGAGCTGATTCTTGGGGGCCCACCAGTGGAGCTGATTCTTGGGGGCCCACCAGTGGAGATGATTCTTGGGCCCACCAGCGGAGATGATTCTTGGGGCCCCCCCAGTGGAGATGTTTCTTGGGGCCCCACCAGTGGAGATGTTTCTTGGGGCCCCACCAGTGGAGATGATTCTTGGGGCCCCACCAGTGGAGATGATTCTTGGGGCCCCACCAGTGGAGATGATTCTTGGGCCCCACCAGCGGAGATGATTCTTGAGGCCCCACCAGCGGAGATGAGTCTTGGGCCCACCAGCGGAGATGAGTCTTGGGCCCACCAGCGGAGATGATTCTTGGGGCCCACCAGCGGAGTTGATTCTTGGGGGCCACCAGCGGAGTTGATTCTTGGGGGCCACCAGCGGAGCTGATTCCTGGGGGCCCGCCAGTGGAGTTGATTCCTGGGGCCCGCCAGTGGAGTTGATTCCTGGGGCCCGCCAGTGGAGTTGATTCCTGGGGCCCGCCAGTGGAGTTGATTCCTGGGGCCCGCCAGTGGAGTTGATTCCTGGGGCCCGCCAGTGGAGTTGATTCCTGGGGCCCGCCAGTGGAGTTGATTCCTGGGGCCCAGTAGTGGAGGTGATATTTCGGGCCCAGCAGTGGAGTTGATATTTGGGACCCTCAAGTGATATTGATCCTTGGGGCCCACCCTACAACTACTGCAGAGGTCTCTTGCTTTCTGCATCTCCTTCTTTGCCTTTTTCCCCGAACAGCAGCTCCAGGCTTGCCATACCCAGGGGCCTATCATATCCAGGTTTCCCCTGCTCCCCTGTGGGACAGTCTGAGCCTTTCTAGCGTGATCCATAATACAAGCATACTGAATTCCAAAAAACAAACATTAGGTCATTCTTTTACCTGCAACCCTTTCCTCACTAACATCATCACATGAGCAGACAGGTCATTGCCTTCCACATGATCAACACATTCATCTGCTGAAGTGCTCTGTGCTGCAGGGGGAAGGGCAGCCCTAACCAGCTACCATCAGTCTATAGCTTCTCATGGAAAATTTGTATTTATTTAAAGGGGTGTTCCCACCATAGAATATGCCATCAAAATCTGATATGTGCGGGTCCCACTACTGGGACTTAGAACGGGCCCTGAAAGTGTCAGCTCAGAATGGTGAACCGGTTATGCTTACGCACAACTCTCTATTCTGTTCAATGGGAGTTCCTAGTACAGGGGGAGCACTATGTTCTCCATTCTGTTCTATGGGAGTTCCCAGTACAGGGGAGCACTGTGTTCTCCATCCTGTTCTATAGGAGTTCCCAGTACAGGAGAGCGCTGTTTTCGCTCCATTCTGTTCTATGGTAGTTCCCAGTACAGGGGAGCGCTGTGTTCTCCATTCTGTTCTGTGGAAGTTTTCAGTACAGGGGAGCGCTGTGTTCTCCATTCTATTCTATGGGAGTTCCCGGTACAAAAGATCACTGTGTTCTCTATTCTGTTCTATGAGAGTTCCCAGTACAGGAGAGCGCTGTGTTCTCTCCACTCTGTTCTATGGGAGTTCTCAGTACAGGGGAGCGCTGTGTTCTCCATCCTGCTCAATGGGAGTTCCTGGTATAGGGGAGCACTGTGTTCTCTCCATTCTGTTCTATGGGAGAGCAGAATGTTTGGCTTGTACTCAGAAGTCCCATAGAATAGAATGGAGGGTCATGTGCAAGTGCGACCAGCTCTCCATTCTGAGCCCACACTTTTGGGGTCCATTTTTAAGATAAGAGCAGGTCCCAGTGGTGGGATCCACACCTATCAGGTTTTGATGGCGTATCCTAGCGACATGCCATCAAACGCTATGGTTGGAACACCTTTTAATAAGGGTTTGGTGATGGGTCCATTAATTTAAGGATGGCCTGGAACAGACATGCCCCTTAACTTAGCCCGTTTATTCCTAAGCGGCAGCCACATTACATAGACGTTCAGTCGCCCCCTTCTCATTTTCTGTATTTGGAAACCCTCAAAATACACAAAGCATAGTAAAGTGGATCAGGGCTCATGTGACACTGAACCGGTGGATGATCGTACACTCTATAAATAAAACCGTGACAGCACCACAGCACGAGGTGTCATGTAAGAGTCCTCAGCAATTTAAAAGGAAACAGTCAAACAGGATATTGATAATGACTGCGGCGGAATCTGCAGGGTGAGATATGTTGTAAAACTACAACTCTTAGAAGTCTAAGCTTAATGGAGAAGTCTGGGAGTGGAAAAAAGAAACAGCGCCACCCTTGTCCATGGTTGTGTCTGGTATTGCCGCTCAGGGTCATTCACTTGAAGTACAGTAGGAATGGATTGGTGTGTGACTATGGAGGACTGCATCTTATCCATGTCAGGTCAATGCAATAAATAAGAATATGCTGAGAGCCCCGGTATGTTATGAAATCAGTAGGTAATGGATCCACCTGTTTCACTCAGGCTTGGACTGGATGACAGGGGAGCAGGGGAAACCTCCAGATGGTGACTGAGTATGGTGGACCGCTGGGGATAACAGGCTTGGGGCTACTTTACTGGGAAAAAGGAGGAGAAAGAGAGGTAGAAAGCAAGTCTCGTCTGCAGTAGGGTGGGCTTCAAGAGTCAACTCCACTGGTGGGCCCAAGAATCAACTTTATTGGTGGACCCCAATAATCAATTCCACTGGTGGCCCCAATAATCATCTCCACTGGTGGCCCCAATAATCATCTCCACTGGTGGGCCCAAAAATTAAGTCCACTGGTGGGCCCCAAGTATCAACCCCACTGTTGGGCCCCAAGAATCAACCCCACTGTTGGCCTCAAGAATCAACGCCACTGGTGGGCCTCAAGAATCAACGCCACTGGTGGGCCTCAAGAATCAACGCCACTGGTGGGCCCCAAGAACCAACTCCACTGGTGGCCCCAATAATCAACTTCACTGATGTACCCCAAGAATCAACTCCACTAGTGTGGCCCAAAAATTAACTCCATTGGTGGGCCCCAAGGATTAACTACACCGGTGGACCCCAGGCACCACAGTGTGACCCACATTGTCTGTTATGGATTCTCTAAGCCTGAGCCTTGGATACAGATGTGAACCTGACCTAAAACCTTGTTTTTAATTATTTTTAGGTGAATGACCAGGTATGAATGAATGAGATAGCAATGTTTCCTAAGCCAGAGTTTGTGACCTTTCTTAAGTCAACAAACCCACTGCTGATGTAAGAAGATGTCTCCACCTTGGTGCTCTTCACCCCCCTTGTTATCAGAGCAGACCCTGGCATGATTGAAATGCCATTATGCTCTGGGTTTATAAGTGGGTGCTAAGGTTCACTGCTCCAATATCATTTACATTCAAATGAGGTGTATGGACCGCTGGGCGGCAGAATTTAGAAATCCAGGCATGCATGACCTTACCCTCCAAACGATACATAATCCCGCAGTGTAAAAATACAGAAGCATGATTCTGCACAACAGCAAAGTTTTTCTAAAGGGCTCATGGGAAAACAGCTAAGACTTTGCAGTGTCACCTACTGGATGTAGCGTTCCTCAATTCACACTCACTGAGCCATGCAATGTGAATGGAATTAGAGCCAACCCGGTACTCATCTGCAGACAGCTGTTAAGGCTCAGTGAGTCGGATGTGACTCGAGGTATGCTATATCCAGTAATTGGCGCTGTAGAGCCCCAGCTCATTTCCCATGAGCCATTCAGAATATATTTAAATTTCAGTGAAGCAACTAATTGCGTATAGGTCTCCGCACACCTACATGGTGTCTCTCCCTAATGAGAAACATTGCAGTTGCAAAGACCAATCAAATAGGATCTGCCTCTCTCTTGCCTAAACAGATAACAGGGAACAATGGACGGCCCTCATGTACATGGAAC
This sequence comes from Phyllomedusa bahiana, assembly GCA_025379985.1. Taxonomy (NCBI): domain Eukaryota; kingdom Metazoa; phylum Chordata; class Amphibia; order Anura; family Hylidae; genus Phyllomedusa; species Phyllomedusa bahiana. The sequence continues at coordinate 12,432 of JAODAL010011357.1, forward strand.
GGGCTGTATATTCCGGTCCCTTTAATTTACTTGCAAAGAATCGTGGCTGAAAATTTCCGCTGCGGATATGGACGCAAATCTGTAAAAAGATGCGAGCGTTTTACATGCACATTTTCTGAATTTCATCCTGGATGAAATTGACAATAAATATCTTGAAGAAATCTGTGCTGTATAAAGCCAGGTTCACATCTGTGTTAGCGATTTCCTCACCGTCTGCTTCACCGTGACAGGATCCATTGACAACCAAGGATTCCATCGGGTTTCTGTCATGGTGTCCATCATTGTAACAAATAAAATAGCGCAGCGTGCACTTCTTTTTCCCTGTGATTTTTGACCAAATCTGTGATGGACTTTATGATCCAGATGTGAACCGGGCCTAGAGGATTGTTGCATAGGTGAAAATCAGTTGTACATGATTTGCTACATTGTATCCAGGTAAAATGTATCAGTCCAGAATTCATGTTGTTTAGCAGAGATACAAATGTAACAAACCCCTAACTATTGGACTGTGTTCACATGATGGACCAGAATGTATAATTTTACACTGGATTGTGTCAAAATCCACATGAAATCCAAGTGTTCATCGTCTGAATGGGAAATCCTCGACCAAGGTTATCTCTACAGGCGTGCGGTGCAGACGACCGGAGCGCCAATCATCTTGAGGGATGCGGGGAGTCCTATAAAGGCTGTGTTCACACGGGTTAACTGCGGGACGTAATTAGGCCCTGCAGTTACGCTGTGTGGCCGGGGGCGGGGCGGGAGCCTGGGGCCGGCACCTTGCCGGCCCATAGACAATCATTACTAGCGGCGCGTATACGCCGCTAGTAATTCACATGTCACTTATCTCCCCCCTCAGCGTATTCGCCGAGCAGGGAGAGGAGACGTAATCCATAGTTCTCTATCAGAACTGTGAATTACCGTAATGAATGGGCCGTTTTCAGCCCGTAATTTGCGCACTTCGGCGCGTAATTACGGACCGAAATACGGCCCATTTTAAGCCGTGTGAACATGGCCTAAGGGCGCATACTGATGCCATCTGCCTGTTGACTTTATACACTGAGCAGTCGGCATCTAAGGGGGTGTTCACACGGCGTCTTTTGGGACGTATTTTTGCGAATATTTTGGGCGTAATTTCAAAATAAGCACCAAAATATGCCCCAAACAATGTACACGACACTTGTCATAGAGCACAATGCGCTGTCAATCACAAGAGATTTTACGGTCAGAATTTTATACGCAGCGTAAAAGTGTCAAGTATAGGAGGCAGAAATCTGCCTCGTGCTATTGCGCATTATTTGCGCTGTTGAAAGTATGCGCTTGCAAGTGCGTAATTTTGACAACGCAAACAAACATGCATGCAGAGCGCTAATGTACACGCCGCAATACACCGTGTGAACCCGACCTAAATGCACGGCAGTGTTGAAACAGCTTCGGGACTGGAGAAGCCGGACATCAGCAGCAGCCGGGCTCTCCAGGGAAAGTGAAGGGATGGTTTATTACCGCCCCTGCCTTCTCAATTGTTGGATATACAGATTAGCCAGGAGCCTTCGGGCTTCCTGCTTCTCGACCCCTGATACCCAGCTCAGCTCTGCATGTATTTCCCCTGTAAATAGTCTACATCTCCACGGCTGAGGATTCAATAGTCATTGGATTCTAATCAGAATCAGCCCAGTATCTTACACTTGGACCATTTTTTGTCCCTTTTTTTGCGGTCGGTTTTCGGCCGTCCCATTCAACTGCACTATAATCTGTGAAATACGATGGATTATAGAAAATGTTCTAAGTTTTTAGGTCGAATTTGAAATCCGACCTCAGAAAATCCAAGCTGTGTAGACTACAGCTCATATTTTCTATTGAGGTCTATGGGGAGGATTTAGGGTATGTTCTCACGGCGTAATTGCGGGCCTGAAATACAGCCCACAACTACGGTAATTCATAGCTCTCATGGCTGCTATGAATACCTGACTTGTTCCCGGCGCTTATGTGTTGGAGATAAGAGAAGTGAGTGGGGCCAGCACTTATTTATAAGATACCCACTGTTTTGCGGGGCGAAAAGTAAGCGCTGTGTAAACATACCCTAAAGTTGGATTTTTGCGGACTCTAAATTCCGAATCCTCTTAAAAATCCGACAGTAAATCACTGCTGTGTTGCTGCAGCCTTGGGTATGTTCACACGGCATTTTTGGATGCGATTTCAGGTCCGTGTTGGATGCAGCAGGATCGCACCCAAACACGCATCTAACAATGAGCAGTGTGTTTTCCACTGCTCGCAATATAAAACACGTATCGGCGTACGCATGAGTGATCCCTAAGGCTAGGTTCACACGGCTTAACTGCGGGGCGTAATTTCGCCCCGCAATTACGCCGTGTGGACGGGGGCAGGGGACTGAGCGGGGGGCCGGCATTTCGCCGGCCCATAGACAATCACTGCTAGCGGCGCGTATACGCCGCTAGAAAGTGACATGTCAATTATCTCCCCGGAGAGGAGACATAATCCATAGTTCTCTATGAGAACTGTGAATTACCGTAATGAATGGGCTGTTTTCGGCCCGTAATTGGCGCACTCCGGCGCGTAATTACGGACCGAAATACGGCCCATTTTAAGCCGTGTGAACATGGCCTAATGCGTCTCACTGCGTCTTTCAGATCCGCCCCAAGAATTGACATATCAGTTCTTGGTCCGAAAGACACAGCAGGAGCCCTATAATAAACTATAGGGTGCGATCCTGCTGCATCCAACACACATCCAAACACACAGCTGCCTCTATAATAAACTATAGGGAGCGATCCTGCTGCATCCAACACATCCAAACACACAGCTGCCTCTATAATAAACTATAGGGAGCGATCCTGCTGCATCCAACACATCCAAACACACAGCTGCCTCTATAATAACTATAGGGAGCGATCCTGCTGCATCCAACACATCCAAACACACAGCTGCCTCTATAATAAACTATAGGGAGCGATCCTGCTGCATCCAACACACATCCAAACACACAGCTGCCTCTATAATAACTATAGGGAGCGATCCTGCTGCATCCAACACATCCAAACACACAGCTGCCTCTATAATAAACTATAGGGAGCGATCCTGCTGCATCCAACACGGATCCAAACACACAGCTGCCTCTATAATAAACTATAGGGAGCGCTCCTGCTGCATCCAACACATCCAAACACACAGCTGCCTCTATAATAAACTATAGGGAGCGCTCCTGCTGCATCCAACACATCCAAACACACAGCTGCCTCTATAATAAACTAGAGGGTACGATCCTGCTGCAGCCAACACATCCAAAACACACAGCGCCTCTATAATAAACTATAGGGTGCGCTCCTGCTGCAGCCAACACATCAAAACACACAGCTGCCTCTATAATAAACTATAGGGAACGATCCTGCTGCATCCAACCCATCCAACAACACAGCTGCCTCTATAATAACTATTGGGAGCGATCCTGCTGAATCCAACACATCCAAACACACAGCTGCCTCTATAATAAACTATAGGGAGCGATCCTGCTGCATCCAACACATCCAAACACACAGCTGCCTCTATAATAAACTATAGGGAGCGCTCCTGCTGCATCCAACACATCCAAACACACAGCTGCCTCTATAATAAACTATAGGGTGCGATCCTGCTGCATCCAACACATCCAAACACACAGCTGCCTCTATAATAAACTATAGGGTGCGATCCTGCTGCAGCCAACACATCCAAACACACAGCTGCCTCTATAATAACTATAGGGAACGATCCTGCTGCATCCAACACATCCAAACACACAGCTGCCTCTATAATAAACTATAGGGTGCGATCCTGCTGCATCCAACACATCCAAACACACAGCTGCCTCTATAATAAACTATAGGGAGCGATCCTGCTGCATCCAACACATCCAAACACACAGCTGCCTCTATAATAACTATAGGGAGCGATCCTGCTGCATCCAACACACAGCTGCCTCTATAATAAACTATAGGGTGCGATCCTGCTGCATCCAACACATCCAAACACACAGCTGCCTCTATAATAAACTATAGGGAGCGCTCCTGCTGCATCCAACACATCCAAACACACAGCTGCCTCTATAATAAACTATAGGGTGCGATCCTGCTGCATCCAACACATATCCAAACATGCAGCTGCGTGTTGGATCCGATTGACACTATGTTTTTGGATGCGATTTTCGGATCCAACACAGACCCGAAATCGTATCCAAAAACGCCGTTGGAACATAACCTTAGAGTTGAAATATTAGCTACAGGGGAAATAACAAAAAAGTTATAGAAAAATGCTCCCCAGAGGTCTCTTTCTCATCATAGGCAAAATACCGTATTTTTCGGACTATAAGGCGCACATAAAAGCCTGAGATTTTCTCAGAAATCGAAAGTGCGCCTTATAGTCCGGTGCGCCTTATATATGAATCAATTCTTCAGTTTTCAGTTTTCAGTCTTTGTTCAGAACGTATTTACAGCTAATTTAGTGACACTGATTTGTAACTGATTTACAATAGTAAATACGTTCCGAAATTAGTTACAAATCAGTTGCAAATCAGTTGCAAATAAGTGCCACTGGCGCGTATTTCGCGCCGGATTTACAACCCATTCTTTACAGCGGGTGATTCCGTCGCGAAATAAGGCACAATAAGGCTATGTTCACACGGCTTAATTGCGGGACGTAATTTCGCCCCGCAATTACGCCGTGTGGACGGGGGCGGGGCGGGAGCGGGGAGTAAGCAGGGGGCCGGCACTTCGCCGGCCCATAGACTATCACTGCTAGCGGCGCGTATACGCCGCTAGAAAGTGACATGTCAATTATCTCCCCGCCCGGCGGCTTCGCCGGGCGGGGAGAGGAGACGTAATCCATAGTTCTCTATGAGAACTGTGAATTACCGTAATGAATGGGCCGTTTTCGGCCCGTAATTGGCGCACTTCGGCGCGTAATTACGGACCGAATACGGCCCATTTTAAGCCGTGTGAACATGGCCTAAGGCCCCGTTCACACGGCTTATTTGCCGACGGATTGGCGCCGTATTCCGCGCCGGATTTGCGCTTCAGTACGGCGCCAATCCGTCGGAGTCATTACGGTAATCCACTGCTCTCATAGAGAACAGTGGAATCCGTCGCTCCTCCCCGCTCGGCAAATCCGCCGCGGGGGGGAGAAAGTGACATGCACATTATTTACGGCGCGTACGCGCCGTAAACAATGCATTGTCTATGGGGCCGGGAGCGGCACCCCCGCCGCGCTCCGGCCCCGCCCCCGTCCCGCCCCTTATTCACGGCGGATTTGTGCGCTCAATATGGCGCACAAATCCGTCGGGAATAAGCCGTGTGAACACGGCCTAAGTGGCAGGACCATTGTAAATCTGGCCGTATTGCGGCTGCAATCCGCGGCGGCGATACGGATTGAAAAAATGAAGACTGGCCTATACGGCTACCATAGTCAGAAAAAGTACTGTGTATTGATTTTTGTTACAACTTTACAAGTTGAGAGTTATTGTGCAAGTGTTGAATAAAGTTTGGCTTTCGCTCTGAACTTTGTTTCATTTAATGCGCCGCGCCTTATAGTCCGGTGCGCCTTATATATGAACGGCGCTCAATGTTAATGCGCTCAATGTTAATGCGCCTTATAGTCCGAAAAATACGGTAAGTAAAATAAAAGTGTGAAAAAAAGAAAAAAAAATAGTAAAATAAAAACCTGACCACAACATTTAGCCCCGCCCCTGACCACCCTAAAACTTTATATCATCTATTTATAAAGGTCCGGGATGGAAAAGTGACACAATTACAAAGCTTATTTCAGCATCGTTTTTGCTGTTAAAAAACAAAAATAATAAAAAAGTGAAAAACACTTTTTTTTTTTTTATCATTTTCCCTAATATTGTTAAATAAAAAAATTTAATCTAAAAATTGAAAAGAAATAAAGTCTTACAGATCACAAAAAAGGCAAAATAATTAACCAAAGAACCGACTGCGATAAAACGTTAGCGTTCAAACCCACATGTGCTAAGGAGTCCAGTCAGGAAGCAGTTGACGGTGATGCGAGGTGTTGCGGCGCTACATGTTAATGTGGGGGGGAGGGGAGACATTTTTTTTTTCTCAGTGCGATTTAGCCTAGAAACGGCGCAGCCCAAACTGAGAACTATGGCGAATGTTTTTTTCCGGTTAAAAAAACCAGAATTGACATGTCTTCGAAATCTGCTCGTATTCTGGGACGGGCGGCCGTGACTTGAGTTAACCGCGTTAAAATGGGGGCTAAACCGCGTCCCAATCAGCGGCTGCAAAGTCAAAATCTGCCGCTGAAATCTGAATCCATTGCTTTCGATTTCTGCAGCAGCTTCCGTCTAAAAAGCCGACGTGTGAACCTTATGAAGTCATGTCTTCAGCCATTGGATCTATACAAGAGTGCACCTATTCACTGACAGCAAGCAGAGATCTTGACGACAATGAAGAATTAAAAGTTAAAAGTTTAATAGAAAGTTGCAAAACTTTTTTTTATCAGTGGAAAAACCCCTTTAAATTTTCAGAAGCCATTACACAGGACTACGGCAGAGCCTCAAAGCGGGCTCCGGGGCCCACTCATGTGCTCGCTCCCTGATGTGTCAGTGTAAATATAGGATCTGTGTCAGGCAGGTGCTGGGAATTCTCCATGTGACAAGCCAAAGATACACAGGCCCCATGAAGACTCCTCCTGCCCCAACCCTGCTCCTACTACAATTACCTAGTTAGGAGAGAAGCCTGGGGCGGCCCCTGGCAGCTGGGACCCTACAGAAGAGGGGGGGAGTGTGTATCCAGTAAGCCCCTTAGTGACAGGTGATCCCACGTGTCAGCCGGTGCTGTCGCCAGCCATGGCCCGGGGCGTCTCCGGCAGAGTGTGACCACAGCCATGGACTTTAACCATTGAGGGACCGGGCGAGAAGAAGTTGTATTAATCACATTTAACTTTTCTTGATGTTTCTTGGTTGTATCTGTTTCTAGGAAAGCTGGGTGACGACCAATACAGACAATATGATAGCTCGTATGGGGCTCCACATCGGCTCAATGGCTAACCTGCCCAGTTATGTAGAAACACATCAGCGGACCAGGGGAGATTTGTCATCCAGGCCACCGTAGTTGTCACCCAGCTTTCCCGGAAACAGATAGAACAAGGAAATGGATTTCAATGCGGAAGAAGACGACACAAGGACTTGAAGATCTAAAGAAGTTGGGGAAGACACAAGGCAAATGCATGGAAGGCAATACCCCAGATAGAATGACTGCAATCTATCCCCCCCCCCCAAGGCTGACGGGGGATATTTAATTAGTCTGCACCAGTTCTGTGACTCCGCATTGATTTCATAGTGCAGTAAATGGCGCGGATAACGCCTCAAGGTTAGGAGCGAGGGAAGGAGGGGAAAGTGGAATTCTCACAGCCCTGCAGCCGTGTGATCAGAAACCTCCGTGCTATGGGAACAGTGACAGGATGTGTAGCAGAGCTGAGTGTGTCACGTGTTTTATGATATTTTAATGGGTTACCTGTTACTTTTCTATCTAAAGACAAGAAAATCACGCTGATGGGGGTATAGGCGCAGTGTCCGAGTGGGGTTCCCGAGGCCCACCAGTGAAGATGGTTCTTGGGACCACCAGTGGAGATGACACTTGGGGTCCACCAGTGGAGATGATTCTTGGCCCCCCCTACAGCCACTGCCCAGGGGCCCACTAAGAGTTTAATCTGTTTCCATGTCAGCCAGCCTCAGCCATGTGAATGCAGCACCTAAACAGGCTCAGCACAATTGGGCCCCAAGAACCAACTCCACTGGTGGGCCCCAAGAACCAACTCCACTGGTGGGCCCCAAGAACCAACTCCACTGGTGGGCCCCAAGAACCAACTCCACTGGTGGGCCCCAAGAACCAACTCCACTGGTGGGCCCCAAAGGATAATCTCCACTGGTGGGCCCCAAAGGATAATCTCCAATGGTGGGCCCCAAAGGATAATCTCCTCTGGTGGGCCCCAAAGTATAATCTCCACTGGTGGGCCCCAAGAATAATCTCCACTGGTGGGCCCCAAGAATAATCTCCACTGGTGGGCCCCAAGAATAATCTCCACTGGTGGGCTCCAAGAATCTACTCCACTGGTGAGCCCCAAGAGTAAACTCTACTGGTGGGCTTCAAGAATAATCTCCACTGGTGGCCCCAAGAATCATCTCCACTGGTCAGAGCAGTCTTAAGAACATTATGGGCCCCTGGGCAGAACACTGCAGTGGGCCCTGTCCACATATATGACATCACACTTGGCCATTCCTCGAACACCCCCAAGCACACTTATGTCTGGACACCAGCAGCCTACAAGACCATTTGACAGGTCAGGGAGCCTGTCTCCACCATGGTTTTTAATTCTTTGCACATCCTAAAAACACACAAACATTTAAATGAGCAAAGCCAACCAAGGGATCCAGGGTATTTCTTGTATTCCTGGGACATACATACACCACTTGGGGCCCCCGGGCAACTGCCTAGTGTGTCAAATGGAAAAGATGGCCCTGCCACTGGTGGGCCTCAAGAACCAACTCCACTGGTGGGCCCCAAGAAACAACTCCATTGGTGGGCCCCAGGAATAAAATCCACTTGGGGGGCCCCGGACAACTGCACTGTGTGGGCAAGGAAAAGACCCTGCCACTGGTGGGCCTAAGAACCAACTCCGCTGGTGGTTCCCAAGAACCAATTTCCACTGGTGGGCCCCAAGAATCGACTCCACTGGTGGCCCCAGGAACCAACTCCTCTGGAGGGCCCCAATAACCAACTCCACTGGTGGGCCCCAGGATCCAAATCCACTGGTGGGCCCCAGGAACCAACTCCACTGGTGGGCCCCAGGAACCAACTCCACTGGTGGGCCCCAGGAACCAACTCCACTGGTGGGCCCCAGGAACCAACTCCACTGGTGGGCCCCAGGAACCAACTCCACTGGTGGGCCCCAGGAACCAACTCCACTGGTGGGCCCCAGGAACCAACTCCACTGGTGGGCCCCAGGAACCAACTCCACTGGTGGGCCCCAGGAACCAACTCCACTGGTGGGCCCCAGGAACCAACTCCACTGGTGGGCCCCAGGAACCAACTCCACTGGTGGGCCCCAGGAACCAACTCCACTGGTGGGCCCCAGGAACCAACTCCACTGGTGGGCCCCAGGAACCAACTCCACTGGTGGGCCCCAGGAAAACCAACTCCACTGGTGGGCCCCAGGAACCAACTCCACTGGTGGGCCCCAGGAACCAACTCCACTGGTGGGCCCCAGGAATCATCTCCACTGGTGGCCCCAAGAACCATCTCCACTGGTGGCCCAGAACAACTCCACTGGTGGGCCCCAGAACCAACTCCACTGGTGGACCCCAGAATCAACTCCCCTGGTGGGCCCCAAGAATCAACTCCACGGGTGGGCCCCAGAATCACTCCACTGGTGAGCCCCAAGAATCATCTCCACTAGTGAGCCTCAGGCACCCCAGTCCCACGCGATATCCGCATGACTTTCTGTGACTGTCCTATTCTTGTTAATGGGTCCTGCAGACGCCCCTGGTTCTGTCTATTCAGATGAACGCTGCTGATTTTGGCAGTCAGTCTGCTTCATGTGAACACAGAAAGTTTTCTTTGAGCCTAAATAAACAAGAACAGGAGCCATTCGGCTCTGCTACATCTACTCAGGCATGAATGTGCTGTCTCGCATGGTTCAGCAGATTCTATGCTCGAGTACAACCCTGCTGCAAGCAGAGGAGGATGTGCCCGGACTGTGTTGTAATAGCTTATTATGAAATACCGCATTGCCTGGTGGGGTGACTGCTCCTCTACTACGTGATCTCCCAGCAGCTGCTACATTCTCGGTTTCATACATCAGAGGTGTCACAGTGAGAGTCCCTGGAGATCCCCAAATGGGACCAAAATAGTCCTCACCCGGCCACACACACACTGAACTGAACATACACTGTATCCATTGCACTATGATCAAGAGGTTTTTTTGGGTCATGATCGATCATCGATGCGACCATATCGCCCTACGATCATTCTGATCCCCATGTGATCGCGGATCTGCTAAATTCTGGCAGATCTGGGAATTTTCTAGCAATCAAATACGATTCCAGAGCTCCCAGCTTCAAGGAGACACAGACCCAGGGTAAGCATTGCGTAGAAATCAGTGGCAAATGATAGACCGGACCCATACAGGACACGGGGAGCTGCTGGACACCCTCCCAAAAAAATTTAAAGGGCAAGAATACATCTGTCAAAATAAGAAGCAGCATAATGACGATTCGCATTAGAGAAGAGAACTTGTGGCGCTCACCATGTTGTCGTAGCCGCAGGGGGTCGGGTTTGAAGCTGGCAGTGGGTAAAAATCTCACCGGAGCCTGGGTGACGGATCTCTGTGAGAAGTGACCCGTCAATTGCGCAGCCAGCAGCCTTATGTACGGAGGAGGGGTCAGACGCACCAACGCCACGCCCAGGGGCAGGGCCTACTGCTCGAGCACTGCGTGTGGAATAGGAATGGGGAGGGGCTATGCAGATTTAGACACACCCACTGGATGGAATTGTAACAAGTCAGGGAAGACAGTAGCCGTAATAGAAGGGGCGGGCCCTGCGTCATAAGCTCCGAACTTGTAATACGATCAACGAGGGTAGAGGGAGGGGCTATGCAGATTTAGACACACCCACTGGATGGAATTCTACAGTCAGGGAAGACGGAAGCAACGGTAGAAGGGGCGGGGCCTGCGTCATAAGCTCCGAACTTGTTACACGATCAACGGGGGTAGAGGGAGGGGATATGCAGATTTAGACACACCCACTGGATGGAATTCTACAGTCAGGGAAGACGGAAGCAACGGTAGAAGGGGCGGCGCCTGCTCCGAACTTGAAATGCGATCAAAAGCGAAGAGGGAGGGGCTATGCAGATTTAGACACACCCACTACATGGAATTTTACAGTCAGGTAAGACAGCTGTAATAGAAGGGGCGGGGCCAACGTCATCAGCTCCGAACTTGTAATATCAACGCGGAAAGAGGGAGGGGCTATGCAGATTTAGACACACCCACTAGGTGGAACTAGAACGAGTCAAGGAAGGGAGGGGAATGTGAAATCCTGACAAATCTGCAGCCGCGTGATCCGAGACCTCCTGCTTGTGGGAACAGACACCCCGTGCAGCAGAGCTGAGTGTGTCACCTATTGTGTGATAGTTCAGTGGGTTACATGGGACTGCTCTATCTACAGACAAGAAAATCACAATGATGGGGCTGTAGGTGCAGTGTCTGACTGGTGTCCTTGTGGCCCAGCACTGGAGATCATTCTTGGGGCCACCAGTGGAGCTGATTCTTGGGGCCACCAGTGGAGCTGATTCTTGGGGCCACCAGTGGAGTTGATTCTTGGGGCCCACCAGTGGAGTTGATTCTTGGGGCCCACCAGTGGAGCTGATTCTTGGGGCCACCAGTGGAGTTGATTCTTGGGGCCACCAGTGGAGCTGATTCTTGGGGCCACCAGTGGAGTTGATTCTTGGGGCCACCAGTGGAGTTGTATTCCTGTGGGCTGCCCACCAGTGGTGTTGATTCTTGGGGCCACCAGTGGTTTTGATTCTTGGGGCCACCAGTGGAGTTGATTCTTGGGCCCACCAGTGGAGCTGGTTCTTGGGGCCACCAGTGGAATTGATTCTTGGGTCCACCAGTGCAGATGATTCTTTGGGGCCACCAGTGGGGTTGATTCTTGGGGGCCACCAGTGGGGTTGATTCTTGGGGCCCACCAGTGGAGCTGATTCTTGGGGACCAACAGTGCTAATCCTGCTTAGATGCTACAAACAGCTCAGACTGTGTCACAGGGGAGAAGATGAAACCCCCAGGGCATGGCAAGCCTGGAATTGCTTTTTAGAGAGAAAAGCAGAAAGGAAGAGGATGTTCACATGGTGTTTGGATCAATTCCACTGGTGGACCCAAGAATCAACCCCCCTGGTGGCCACAAGAATCAACTCCACTGGTGGCCCCAAGAATCAACTCCACTGGTGGGCCCAATGTATCAACTCCACTGGTGGCCCTAAGAATCAACTCCACTGGTGGCCCCAAGAATCAACTCCACTGGTGGCCCTAAGAATCAACTCCACTGGTGGCCCCAAGAATCAACTCCACTGGTGGGCCCCAGGAATCAACTCCACTGTGGGCCACACGAAGCATCTACAGTGGTGGGCCCAAGAATCATCTCCACTGGTGGCCCCAAGATTTAACTCCACTAGTGGGCCCCAAGAATCAATTCCACTGGTGGGCCCCAAGAATCAATTCCACTGGTGGACCCCAAGAATCAACTACACTGGTGGGCCCCAAGAATCAACTTCACTGGTGGCCCCAAGAATCAGCTCCACTGGTGGCCCCAAGAATCATCTCCACTGGTGGGCCCAAGAATCACTCCACTGGTGACCCCAAGAAATCTTAAAATCACTACTGGTGGCCCCAAGTAACAACTCCACTGATGGGCCACAAGAATCAGCTCCACTGGTGGCCCCAAGAATCAGCTCCACTGGTGGCCCCAAGAATCAGCTCCACTGGTGGCCCCAAGAATCAGCTCCACTGGTGGGCCCCAAGAATCAGCTCCACTGGTGGGCCCCAAGAATCAGCTCTACTGATGGGCCCCAAGAATCAGCTTTACTGGTGGGTCCAAGAATCGGCTTTTCTGGTGGCCCCAAGACTTCACAAGGTTCTGGTAGTTATAAATATATGCAGTTGCACCACGCATCACCTATTAATGGAGTTCCTCCATCTCCAAACATACTTCATAGAACACAAAAGATAGGTGGATATAACTGTAAACAACGTTTCATTTATTGCACTATACTAGTAACAATTAAAAAGCTCATCCCGAGCAGGTACTTGCGTTACAGTAGCGTTATGAGTGTGGGCAACAATGTCCTGGAAAGTCCGTTAGTGGTATCAGTGAGCCGTGCTCCGGCATAGCGTCTCCATCTCGGAGTTGGCTGGGGACAGGCGAAGCAAGAGAATGCACGTACAATGTTTCGGGGAACTCCTCCCCCTTTCTCAAGCACACAGTGGAGATGGAGACGCTATGAGGGGCTATGTAGATTTAGACACTCCCACTAATCAGAATGATAACAAGTCAGACAAGAAAGTAGCGATAACAGAACTTTTGGGGGTGGGGCCTGCTTCCCAAGGAGTTATAGTGTGAGGACACGCCCCAGAATAGAGCAGGCGTGCGTCATAATCTTCGCACTTGTTTAGGTAGGAGGAAGGGGCTTTGGTTTGAGGACACACCCAATGGGCGGAGCTTGTGCCTGTGCTTGGTATAGGTGTGAATGGGTGGGAAGGGGGAGGAGTTTTGACACTTAGGACACACCCACTTGGCTGTAGATGCAAGAAGTATGCAGACGGAGATGAGGTGACTTGTGCTTGGTAAAGACTACCTTGTAGTGGAGTGGTGTTGTCTATAATCTGGATCCAGTGGAACATTTTGTATTGTTATTAAAGGGCCGTGTGACCGTCGCATTATGAGGCCGCAGTAAAAGTTATTTTTAGGGATTATATTCTGCGCTGATACCTTATATAATGTCCCCGCGCCGGGTCCTCTGCTCATATAAAGGTTTTTACAAGCGCTGTTTTTTTTCGTAAGACTATTTTTAGTGGCACAAGGTAATCTCCCCTATGAGGAACATTTAGAATATTACACGTGGGATCAAATAGACAAAAAGAAAAAAACTTCTAATTTTATTTTTGTTTTTATGGCGTTCACTATGCGGTGACATGTTACCTGAAGGCGAGTACGAGTCCGGGGACACCAAATTTATCAAGTTTTTTAAATTCATTTTTGCTTTTATTTAAATAAAAAATAAAGACAATAACTTTAAAGTTCTGAGGAAGAACTTGTGTGGAGGTTTGATTTTTGTTGTTTTTTTATTAGATCCATTCTCAGGTAAAATACACAGTCAAGTCACATTATTATGACTAGCACTTAATATCCAGAGTAACCAGCGTGTGCAGCATAGACAGCATCTAGATGGACGAGGAGTGACTCAATGAGGTCCTGGTCGGGTGTCACATGTTTCTGTATCCTACAGTTGCTGGGGGGTCCATAGAGACAACACCAACTATCCAGGGGCCCCACAGCTGCTGGAGGGTCCATAGAGCCAACGCCACCATCCAGGGGCCCACAGCTGCTGGAGGGTCCATAGAGCCAACGCCACCATCCAGGGGCTCCCACAGCTGCTGGAGGGTCCATAGAGCCAACACCATCATCCAGGGGCTCCCACAGCTGCTGGAGGTGCAATAGTACCAACACCACCATCCCGGGGCCCCCACAGCGGCTGGTGGCGCCATAGAGCCGACATCACCATCCAGGGGCCCCACAGCTGCTGGAGGAGCCATAGAGCCGACATCACCATCCAGGGGCCCCACAGCTGCTGGAGGAGCCATAGAGCCAATACCACCATCCAGGGGCCCCACAGCTACTGGAGGGTCCATAGAGCCAACACCACAATCCAGGGGCTCCCACAGCTGCTGGAGGAGCCATAGAGCCGACATCACCATCCAGGGGCCCCACAGCTGCTGGAGGGTCCATAGAGCCCATATCACCATCCAGGGGCCCCCACAGCTGCTGGAGGGACCATAGAGACAACACCACCATCCAGGGGCCCCACAGCTGCTGGAGGGTCCATAGAGCCAACACCACCACCAGGGGCCCCTCAGCTACTGGAGGTCCATAGAGCCAAACACCACCATCTAGGGGCCCACAGCTGCTGGAGGAGCCATAGAGCCAACACCACCATCCAGGGGCTCCACAGCTGCTGGAGGAGCCATAGAGCCAACACCACCATCCAGGGGCCCCACAGCTGCTGGAGGGTCCATAGAGCCAACACCACAATCAAGGGGCCTCACAGCTGCTGGAGGAGCCATAGAGCCAACACCACCATTCAGGGGCTCCACAGCTGCTGGAGGAGCCATAGAGCCAACACCACCATCCAGGGGGGACACAGCTGCTGGAGGGGCCATAGAGCCAACACCACCATCCAGGGGCCCCACAGCTGCTGGAGGAGCCATAGAGCCAACACCACCATCCAGGGGCCCCACAGCTGCTGGAGGGTCCATAGAGCCAACACCACCATCCAGGGGCCCCACAGTTGCTGGAGGGGCCATAGAGCCAACACCACCATCCAGGGGCTCCACAGCTGTGGAGGGTCCATAGAGCCAACACCACCATCCAGGGGTCCACAGCTGCTGGAGGGTCCATAGAGCCAACACCACCATCCAGGGGCCCCACACAGGCTCAATTGGGATCCAAGGAATTAAGGGCCATCGTAATATTGTGAAGTTTTGTTCCTGCTCTTCCCACAATATTGAACATTTCGAGGTGTGTGACATGTCGCACTGTCTTGCTGGAAGATCCTATCCGTTCCATGGGAGGCAATCAGCATGTATGGGTTTCTGTGATCTGCAAGGAGGGATTTATACCCAAATAGGATGAGAGCGCCTTCCACATGGATGAGTGGCCCAGGGAATGCCTCAGATACATTCCCCAGACCATAACATTGCCACCACCAGCTTGTTTTCCTATAGCAATGGTTGCAGGGTGTTTGTTCTGTGATGTTTTCACCTGACACCAAGGACCATCCATTCCATGACTCATCAGAGAAGACAACTCTTTGCCCATCAGCAGAGATCCAATTCCGATACTGCTGGGAAAAGCTGAAGCCTTTTCTGGTGATGCAGTTGGGTTAGCAGAGGTGCAGTGACATCCATCTGCTCCGGGGCCCCATACATAGTAGGGTTAGTAGAGGTGCAGTGACATCCATCAGCTCCGGGGCCCATACACAGTAGGGTTTGCAGTGGTGCAGTGACCTCCATCTGCTCCAGGGGCCCCATACACAGTAGGGTTAGCAGAGGTGCAGTGACATCCGTCTGTTCCGGGGCTCCATACACAGTAGGGTTAGCAGAGGTGCAGTGACATCCGTCTGCTCCGGGGCCCCATACACAGTAGGGTTAGCAGAGGTGCAGTGACATCCATCTGCTCCGGGGCCCCATACACAGTAGGGTTAGCAGAGGTGCTGTGACCTCCGTCTGCTCCGGGGACTCCATACACAGTAGGGTTAGCAGAGGTGCAGTGACATCTGTCTGTTCCGGGGCCCCATACACAGTAGGGTTTGCTGAGGTACAGTGACATCCGTCTGCTCCGGGCCCATACACAGTAGGGTTAGCAAAGGTGCAGTGACATCTGTCTGCTCCAGGGCCCTATACACAGTAGGGTTAGCAGAGGAGCAGTGACATCTGTCTGCTCTGGGGCCCCATACACAGTAGGGTTAGCAGAGGTGCAGTGACATCCGTCTGCTCCGGGGCCCCATACACAGTAGGGTTAGCAGAGGTGCAGTGACATCCGTCTGCTCTGGGGCCCCATACACAGCAGGGTTAGCAGAGGTGCAGTGACATCCGTCTGCTCCGGGGCCCCATACACAGTATGGTTAGCAGAGGTGCAGTGACATCCGTCTGCTCCGGGGCCCCATACACAGTAGTAGGGTAGCAGAGGTGCAGTGACATCCGTCTGCTCTGGGGCCCCATAAACAGTAGGGTTAGCAGAGGTGGAGTGACATCATCACCAGTGGAGCTGATTCCTGGAGCTGTGTCTTGGACCCACCAGTGGAGATGATTCCTGGGGCCACCAGTGGAGATGATTCCTGGGGCCACCAGTGGAGTTTATTCTTGGGGACCCACCTGTGGAGTTTATTCTTGGGGACCCACCTGTGGAGTTTATTCTTGAGGACCCACCGGTGGGTTTTATTCTTGTGGACCCACCTGTGGAGTTGATTCTTGGGGCCACCAGTGTAGATGATTATTGGGGCCCACCAGTGGAGATAATTCTTGGAGCCCACCAGTGGAGATCATTCTTGGGGCCCAAGTGGAGTTGGACCTTGGGGCCCACCAGTGGAAATGATTCTTGTGGCCCACCAGTGGAGTTGATTCTGGGGCCCCTAGTGCAGATGATTCTGGGGGTCATCAGTGGAGTTGATTCTGGGGCCACAGTAGAGTTGATTCTGGGGCCACCAGTGGAGTGATTCTGGGCACAGGTGAGTTGATTCCTGGGGCCACCAGTGGAGTTGATTCTTGTGGCCCACCAGTGGAGTTGATTCTTGTGGCCCACCAGTGGAGTTGATTCCTGGGGCCACCAGTGGAGTTGATTCCTGGGGCCACCAGTGGAGTTGATTCTTGTGGCCCACCAGTGGAGTTGATTCCTGGGGCCACCCGTGGAGTTGATTCTTGGGGCCACCAGTGGAGTTGATTCCTGGGGCCACCAGTGGAGTTGATTCTTGGGGCCACCAGTGGAGTTGATTCTTGTGGTCTATCATTGGAGTTGTTTCTTGTGGCCACCAGTGGAGTTGATTCCCGGGGGCCACCAGGGGAGTTGATTCTTGTGGCCCACCAGTGGAGTTGATTCCTGGGGCCACCAGTGGAGTTGTTTCCTGGGGCCTCCAGCGGAGGTGAGTCCTGGGGCCACCAGTTGAGTTGATTATTGGGGCCCACCAGTTGAGTTGATTCCTGGGGCCACCAGTGGAGATGATTCCTGGGGCCACCAGTGGAGTTGATTCTTGGGACCACCAGTGGATGTGATTCTTTGGGTCTACCCTACAGCTCCTGCACATGCCTCTTGCTTTCTGCCTCTCTTACTCTGTCCTTCTCTCTCATAAGCAGTCTCAGTCCTACCATGTAAAGGAACCCACCATACCCAGAGGCCACCTGAGGTTTCCCCTGTGGACCAGTCCAAGCTTGACTAAATCTGTCCCATAGTCTAAAACAGTCTTCACCAACCTGTGGCTCTTCAGCTGTTATAAAGTCACAACTCTCAGCCTACCCGGAGAGCTAGAGGCTGATGGGAGTTGTAGTTTTGCAGAGTCCAGTGACATGCATGGTCTAAGGTTCTTCAGAGTTGCTCACTGCACTGCAGGAATGTGTTATAGCCATGGCCATTAGGGAGACGGCGGATTTCTCAGTAGTGACCCCCAGCGTTCGGCAGCGACCGTCCAGCCTGAGGATCCTGGCAGCTGACCAACATTTCCCGCCCTCCCCTCACATGTGAAATATTTGCTTTGGCCTATGTTGACTCCTTAAAGTTGTGTAAAACTGAACAAGGTTTTCTTTAGAGGCTGTAATTAGGACGAGCTCTCAGAAATCCAGTGTTATTACAGGTAGTTAACCCTTGAGTCACCGCCTGCCCTATATTCCAGTGCTCTCTGTATCAGGCTTAACCAGTTCCCCCTCTTTCTTCATAACTGGGCACATTCTCCTTTCCTTAGACCACGCGGGTCTGACCTCTTTCTTGTGCTTATTCTACTAATGTTTTCACGCTTTTATCTCATTTTTACATTAGTTTTTTTTTATTTTTTGTTTTTATGAGGGAAAATAAAATACAAAAGTCCGTTTTTCACATCCATTTATCTTTACAGCAAAAGTGGCGCTAAAATAAGTTCTGTAATTGTATCACTTTCCCATCACGGACAAAGTTTTAGGGCAAGGCTCAAAGATGCGTTTTGCGCTGTTACTGCATTTTAAACACATTTTTATTTTGTGTATTTTTTAAAATTATTTTATTGTACAGTATCTCACAAAGTCAGTACACCCCCACGTTATATACAGTATCTCACAAAAGTAAGTACACCCCTTACAGATTTATAAATATTGCATTGTATCTTTTCATGGGATACAATGTAAAGTTGCCAGTGTGCAGCTTGTATAACAGTGTAAATTTGGTGCCCTCAAAATTAAAGTAAAATTAAAGTAAAATTTGATGTTATCGCTCTCACACTCTCTCATACTGGTCACTGGAAGTCCCACATGAAAAAAAAATTAGTTACCACAAAGTCGGCACGAAGCAGGGAGTTGATATCAGGAAGCGGGGCCGCATAACAATTAATACAAGGGATGTGACGGCCGCTTAGCCCATCCCTCTGCCATATTTCTACCATACAGTGACCATATACTGGTAGATAGCAGTGTACACAGGTGCTCAGCAGACAGTTGACTGAATAATACCACAACACCATGACCACATATCACCACCACATAGTGACTGAATAATACCGCCACGTATCGCCACCACAAAGTGACTGAATAATACCGCCACACCATTACTGAATATAAACCATTACACTTTGCACCAGGGGCGTAACTACCGGGGTAGCAGACCTAGCACCTGCCCTGGGGCCCGTGCTGCCCGCGCTGAGCAGAGAGGCTGCAGCGCGGCGCATCGGGGGAGCTTGGACCGAGGTAAGTAAACTATTTCTTATTTTACCTGCCCCTAAGCCTGTTTGTATAGCCCACCAGCCTGCCTGTACAAAGCCCCCCTAAGCCTGCCTATATACACCCCAAGCCTGCTTGTATAAAGCCCCCCTAAGCCGACATATATACTCCCCAAAACTGCCTGTATACTCCATAAGCCTGCCAATATACCCTCTAAGCCTGCCTGTATACCCACTAAGCCTGACTATATACCCCCTAAGCCTGCCTATATACCGCCTAAGCCTTCCTATATACCTCCTTAGCCTGCCTGTATACACCCCAAGCCTTCCTGTATAACCCATAAACCTGCCTATCTAGCCTCCCCATAAAGCCTGCCTATGTAGCCTCCCCATAAAGCCTGCCTACATAGCCCCTATAGCCCTCCCTAAAGCTTGCCTGCCTGTATAGCTCCCCTGAAGCCTACCAGTCTACTTATATGGGGAGCCTATAGCTACCTAAACCCTGCCTAACTATCTATATCGCCCCTATAGCCCACCTAACCCCTGTCTACCTGTATGGCTCCCTATAGCTACCTAAACCCTGCCTGTCTACCTATTTAGCCCACTATAGCTACTAAACCCTGCATGCCTGCCTGCCTATTTGGGACCTCCTATAGCCTATTTACCTACCTGTCTAACTATTTGAGCCCCACCTATAGCCTAGCTACCTGGGGCTCGCCTACAGCATACCTACCTACCTGGGGCCTAAATACTGCCTACCTAGTGCCAATCTACCTACCTGTTGTCTATCTACCTAATTGAGACTTGCCTAACTACTGCCTACCTACCTAGCATCTACCTACCTACCTGGGGCCTATTTACAGCCCACCTACCTACCTCAAGCCTACTAACCAACCTACCTAGGGTCTACCAACCTATCTAATGGGGGTCTACCTGCTTATATGATTCGTGGGGTACAGGCCATAGCTGTAACACAATCTCCAGGGGGTGAATCCTCTGTTTCTCCCCTCTAGGAGACTGGGCCTCTAAGCTATGTCCTGTACAAGATATTTGTGTCCAAATCTGCAGGGAAGAGTGGTGGCCGGGAGAAGTCATCATGATGATCGGGACCGGATGCAGAACAAAAGAGAAAGTCAATGACTCGATAGAGAAATGTCACCTGTGAGTCACAAGATGTAACTGCACTGTAATCACTTATATGTCAGCAGAGCCTGTGTACACTGGTGTCTACCACTATATGGTCACTGTATGGAGGTAGTATACAGTCTGCAGAGCCTGTGTACACTGGTACCTACCACTAGATGGTCACTGTATGGTGATAATATACAGTCTGCAGAGCCTGTGTACACTGGTGTCTACCACTATATGGTCACTGTATGGAGGTAATATACAGTCTGTAGAGCCTGTGTACACTGGTGTCTACCACTATATGGTCACTGAAATGGAGGTTACATACAGTTTGTAGGACACCTGCGTACTCTGATATATACCACAATATGGCAGTAATATTGATCTTTATTCATTAATAGTATAGGGGTATTAGTCACTATGTGGTGGTAATTTGTGCTCGTGCTCTTGCGGTATAATCCGGTCCATATGTAGTAGTGCTATTGGTAATGTTAATCTGGTTATATATTGTTTGGTAGCAGTGTGATGGTGATATCTATGGTGAGTTGTCACTCCTTGTATTATCTAGTAACTGCGTGACTTAAGAGGTCCTGGTAAATGTTCGTGGTTGGGGGAAGCAGAGAGGGGGGCCCCATCCAAAAGTTTGCTTTGGGTCCCAGGCTTCCCTAGTTATGCCCGTGCTTTGCACACATATAAGAGATTACAGTTCAGGCACATTTTGTGTGTTTCTACGATGAGTCATTCACTTTCCCTTTTCTCCTCCATCCGGTTCTCACCTTCATGCTGACTTCTCCCGACCACCCCTCATCCTTTAGATTAGACACAAAAAATCTTAGAATCCTTAATTTTTCCCGCAACCCTATACTTATAGGGAAATAAGTCCCTTAAGTTAGGTAGGTGTATAGGTCCCCTCAGTCAGGTATATATAATAAAATATTTTAATAAAAATTAAATATAATATAAAATATATACACTCACCGGCCACTTTTTAAATTTGTACACCCGTCCAACTGCTCGTTAACACTAATTTCAATCAGCCCAAACACATGGGGGCAACTCGTGCATTTAGGCATGTAGACATGGTCAAGAACAATCTCCTGCAGTTCAAACCGAGCATCAGTATGGGGGAAAAAAGGTGATTTGAGTGCCTTTGAACGTTTCAGGTTGTTGGTGCCAAAAGGGCTGGTCTGAGTATTTCAAAACTGCTGATCTCCTGGGATTTTCACGCACAAAACCCTCTCTAGGGTTTACAGAGAATGGTCCGAAAAAGAAAAAACATCCAGTGACGGCAGTCCTGTGGGCGGAAATGCCTTGTTGATGCCGAGGTCAAAGGGGAAAGGGCAGACTGGTTCGACTGATAGAAAGGCAACAGTGACTCAAATAGCCACCCGTTACAACCAAGGTAGGCAGAAAGCATCTCTGAACCACAGTACGGCCAACTTTGGGGCGATGGGCTTTCAGCAGCAGAAGACCACACCGGGTGCCACTCCTTTCAGCTAAGAACAGGAAACTGAGGCCCAATTTGCCCAAGCTCATCGAAATTGGACAGTAGAAGATTGGAAAAACATTGCCTGGTCTGATGAGTCTCGATTTCTGCTGGCGACATTCGGATGGTAGGGTCAAATTTGCGTCAACAACATGAAAGCATGGATCCATCCTGCCTTGTATCAACGTTCAGGGCTGGGGTGGTGGTGTCATGGTGTGGGGAATATTTTCTTGCACTCTTTGGGCCCCTTGGTACCAATTGAGCATCGTTGCAACACCTTGTGGAATCTATGCCACGAAGAATTGAGACAGTTCTGAAGGCAAAAGGGGGTCCAACCCGTTACTAGCATGGTGTACCTAATAAAGTGGCGGTGAGTGTATGTAAAGTAAAATATATATATATAAATATATAATATATAAAATATTTATATATATATATAATTATATATATTATAGTCTCCTCATCGACCCGGTTTAAAAAGATAAAGGTTTCCCCTCAGGCAGATAGGTATATATATGTATTCTCCTAGCAGACAGGTATATAAATAGGTCCCCAAGGCAATACGGTCCCCCCAACATGATAAATTTTCCCCACAGGCAGTTACAGACAAGACAGTAGCTCCCCCCGGGCAGTATACAGAAGATCTCTCCCCCCAAACCGTATATGCTACTCTCCCCCCAATCCGTATAAGATCACCCCCAACAGATTTTAGATGGCCTCCCCCCAAACCAGTATAAGATAGCATCCCCACCCCCAGTTATGATAGCTCTCCCCCACCAGCCAGTATAAATAGCTCTCCCCCCCACCAGTTTTAAAAATAGCTCTCCCCACAGGCCAGTATTGAGATAGCTCTCCCCCCAGCCAGTATATATATACCTCTCCCCCCAGCCGTATTAGATAGCACTCCCCCCACCCGTATTAAAAGCTCTCCTCACAACCCTATAATTCTCTCTCCCCACCAGTTATAGATAGCTCTCCCACAGCCCCTATATAATACTCCTCCCCAGCCAGTAATAGAAAGCCTCCCAACCCTATATAGAGTTCCCACGCCAGTATTAGGTTCTCCCGCAGCCATATATAGAGTTTCTCCCGCAGCCAGTATATAGAGTTCTCCCACAGCCAATATATTTGATAGCTCTCCCACCAGCCAGTATACATATTTCACAAATAAAAATATCAACTTTAATGCTCACCTTCAGCGCTATCAAAGGCCGCGCTGTTTTAGACCTGGAGCCTGCCGAAGGCCCCAGGTCCGACACTGTGACCTGGACGCCAAGCCCTCTCAGCGCGGCGTCCTGGTGACAGTGCAGGAACCCAGCCAGTGGGCAGCGTGGCATGTGTGCCAGCAGAGATGGCCCTGATTGCCACCTCTGGCACACGTGCCATAGGTTCGCCACTGCTGACCTAGGCTATAAGAAGATTGCTAACACCCTGACACTGAGCTGTGGCAACAGGCCTCGCCATGGTCAACGAAAGAAGTTGAGTGCACGTGCTCAGAGATGAGTGCTGCTAGCACTTCTCAGACCATATGCTCCATCAAATTCGTCTTCATGGCTCTCGTCCCAGAAAGAAGCCTCTTCTAAAGATGATGCACAAGAAAGCCCACAAACAGTTTGCTGAAGACAAACAGACTAAGGACATGGATTACTGGAATCAAGTCCTGTATCTGATGAGACCAAGATAAACTTATTTAGTTCAGATGGTGTCAAGCGTGTGTGGCGGCAACCAGGTGAGGAGTACAAAGACAAGTGTGTCTGCCTACAGTCAAGCATGGTGGTGGGAATATAATGGTTTGGGGCTTCATGAGTGCTGCCGGCTGTGGGGAGCTACAAATCATTGAGGGAACCATGAACGCCAACATGTACTATGACATCCTGAAGCAGAGCATGATCCCCTCCCTTCTGGGCCACAGGGCAGTATCCAACATGATATCGACCCCAAACACCTCCAAGACCACCACTGCCTTGCTAAAGAGAATGAGGGTAAAGGTGCTGGACTGGCCAAGCGTCTCCAGACCTAAACCCTATTGAGCATCTGTGGGGCCTCCTCAAATGGAAGGTGGAGGAGCACAAGGTCTCTACCATCCACCAGCTCCGTGATGTCGCCATGGAGGGTGAAGAGGATTCCAGTGGCTGCAACCTGTGAAGCTCTAGTGACCTCCATGCCCAAGAGGTTAAGGCAGTGCTGGAAAATAATGGGGGCCACACAAAATACTGACACTTTGGGCACAATATGTCCATTTTCACTTAAGGGTGTACTCACTTTTGTTGTCACTGTGGGGTGTACTCACTTTTGTTGTCACTGTGGGGTGTACTCACTTTTGTTGCCGGCGGTTTAGGCATTGATGTCTGTGTTGAGTTATTTTGATGGCACCAAATTTACACTGTTATACAAGCTGTACACGGACTACTTTACATTGTATCAAAGTGTCAGATCTTCAGTGTCGTCCCTTAAAGGGGTTTTGCCACGATGTAATTTTGACAGGGAATCCTCCAAAATGGGTATTTAATTACTTTTCTAAATATATGTGATTACAAAAAGTGAAGCCTCTGAGAACTACAGCTTTCTTTATAAGCCCTTAGTTTCCTGAAAGTTTACATTAGACACGACCAGGAGCTGACAGGAGTTGATCTGGGCGGGCTTGCGTGTTTGCACTTCTTATCTGATGACAGGGAACATGAAGGAGCTTGCAAAGGACTGTGGGAAAGATTCTGTGTCTTTTGTATAGCGAATCCACTGGTTCTAATGTAATTATTTGAGTAAACATTTCAGACGCTCCCTGCCACTGCATCTCTGCTCAGACCCCCTCCCTCTCCCCCTGACTCAGCAGTGCTGTGTTTATCTTTTCTCCTAAGCAGATAACAGGTAAGGATCACTTCTTGGCAAAACCCCTTTAAAGAGATATAATAAATCATTTACAAAAATGGACTAACTTGTGTGAGATACTGTATATAGTTTGTATCCTTATTTGATGTCTTTTGGTGAGTTTATGTGCTGATAATGCTCCTACGCACCTGTTTTTGTTCAGCGAGTGACACGGCAACACAGTGCACAAAAAATGTGAATTTTATGCATCAAGAAGTGTGAAAAATTGTTTTGTGTAGACCCGTCCTTAGGGGGGTGCGAGAAGCAAGCAGCAGTTACTTTGTAGGTGTTAGTGCCACACCTGCCCGGCCGGCGTCAGTACAGCCACTGCCATTACTCTTCCTACCTGCAGTGACTACATAGATTTGCCTGCGTTATCCTCTGGGATTTGACTACTACCAAGCAGGCTGACCTCACTGGTTCTCCCTCAGGGCAATCCAAGCTGTTCCCCACTGGGGTCTGCGTCCGTGAGCAAAACCAGGAGAGGATAAAGGGTCTCACGAAAATGATGCGACTTCTCGTCAGGATTTGAATAGTTGTCGGACACATGTGACCATATTTGAATAGGATTTGAATGGCCACAATGCCTCCTCTGAGGGGAGAAGCAATGGCTTACTGTGACCAGGTGGAAGTAACGTAAAGTTCTGGGCACAGCAAATCCCTTATACAATGTTATATTCTAAGTAGTGTTGGACTTGGGTGCCTGGGGCCTACTAGTGGAGTAAGCTATTGTGGCCCAACAGTAGAGATGTTTCTTGATGCCCACCAGTAGAGCTGATTCTTGGGATCCACCAGTGGAGATGATTCTTGGGGCCACCAGTAGAGCTAATTCTTGGGGCCACCAGTGGAGTTGATTCTTGGGGCCCACCGGTGGAGTTGATTCTTGGGGCCCACCAGTGGAGTTGATTCTTGGGGCCACCAGTGGAGTTGATTCTTGGGGCCCACCGGTGGAGTTGATTCATGGGTCCACCAGGGGAGTTGATTCTTGGGATCCACCGGTGGAGTTGATTCTTGGGGCCACCAGTGGAGTTGATTCTTGGGGCCCACCGGTGGAGTTGATTCTTGGGATCCACCAGTGGAGTTGATTCTTGGATTTCACCAGTGGAGTTGATTCTTGGATCTCACCAGTGGAGTTGATTCTTGGATCTCACCAGTGGAGTTGATTCTTGGATCTCACCAGTGGAGTTGATTCTTGTGATCCACCAGTGGAGTGATTCTTGGGGCCCATCAGTGGAGTTGATTCTTGGGGCCCATCAGTGGAGTTGATTCTTGGGGCCCACCAGTGGTTTTGATTCTTGGGGCCCATCAGTGGTTTTGATTCTTGGGGCCCACCAGTGGAGTTGATTCTTGGGGCCCACCAGTGGTTTTGATTCTTGGGGCCCACCAGTGGAGTTGATTCTTGGGGCCCACCAGTGGAGTTGATTCTTGGGGCCCACCAGTGGAGTTGATTCTTGTGGTCCACCGGTGGAGTTGTGTCGTGTGAGCCACCAGTGGAGTGATTCTTGGGGCCCATCAGTGAGTTGATTCTTGGGGCCCATCAGCGGAGTTGATTTTTGGGTTCCACCAGTGGAGTTGATTCTTGGGGCCCATCAGTGGAGTTGATTCTTGGGGCCCACCAGTGGAGTTGATTCTTGGGGCCCACCAGTGGTTTTGATTCTTGGGGCCCACCAGTGGAGTTGATTCTTGGGGCCCACCAGTGGTTTTTATTCTTGGGGCCCACCATTGGAGATGATTCTTGGGGGTCCACAGGGGAGTTGATTCTTGGAGCCACCAGTGGAGTTGATTCTTGGGGCCACCAGTGGAGTTGATTCTTGGGGCCCACCAGTGGAGTTGATTCTTGGGGCCCACCAGTGGAGTTGATTATTGGGGCCCACCAGTGGAGTTGATTCTTGGGGCCCACCAGTGGAGTTGATTCTTGGGGCCCACCAGTGGAGGTAATTCTTGGGGCCCAACAGTGGAGATGATTCTTGGTGCCCACCCTTGGAGTTGATGTTTGGGGCCCCTTGATTGGAGTTGATTATTGGGGGACACCAATAGAGTTGATTCTTCAGGCCCCTTCAGTGAAGTTGATTCTTGGGGCTCAACAGTGAAGTTAAATTCTTCGGTGGTCTCTGTTGCCCACCATCTCCCATACTATATGCTCTAGTGGTTTTAGCTCTGTAACCTCATTATACAAGCAGTTAAGGGAAGGCTTCCTAAGTGCCAGGCCTCCCCGGGTGTGTGACCTGCTGATGGGAGCAGCGGCTTGTGACCACCATACATGTAAACATTAATTATATAATAGTTATTCAGCTATTATGTGACATTGTGGCTTTATTAATTTATGTTTCCAGCTGCTTGCGGTCAGTGAATGGAAACATTCTTGTTTATATCCCCTTGAGCCACCAAAGCAGCTATGACCTATCGAGGGCAGAACTCCACGAGATCTCTAATGGTGTCATGTGACATCTGGCAACAAGACCTTAGCAGGGGATCCTTTAAAGAGGTATTCCTCCTTACAGGCCGGGCTCACAGGTTAGAAATGCATGCAGTGTTTAACTGGCTTTAATTCGATTAGGTTTCCACCGATGCCTCCTACGCTGAGATCATTATAGAGACAGCGGTATTTATTACGAAAAACGCTTCTCAAGTGCCAGGAAAATGCAACTTGTGAACCAGCCCTAAAGTGATGGCAACGTGCTAGAATACATCAACACGACGACTCCTGGCAGCCGCGGGGCTTACACTCCTGAAGTAGGAAGAAAATTGTGCTACAAGACACTAAAGTCTCCATACGAAGTACAGAGAAAAGGTTTGCTGTCCTATTGTGCCTCCTGCTGGTGTATTTCTGTATCTACAGAGTGACAAGTGTCCGTCTATCTGCCTATATATCTTTTTCTATCTATCTATCTATCTCCTATCTATCTATCTATCTATCTATCTATCTATCTATCCCATATCTATCTATCTATCTATCCCATATCTGTCTGTGTTTCTCATATCCGTCCGTCCATCTATCTATCTAGAGAAAAAAGGAGAAAAGCGCACAATAGTGAAATACGTACAAATTATTTAATAAAATAATCTATATACTGGCTGTGGGGAGAGCTATCTATATATACTGGCTGTGGGGAGAGCTATCTATATAAAGCTGGCTGTGGGGAGCGCTATCTGTATACTGGCTGTGGGGAGAGCTAACTATATATTGGCTGTGGGGAGAGTTATATCTATATACTGGAAGTGAGGAGAGTTATACCTATATACTACTGTGGGGAGAGCTATCTATATAGTGGCTGTGGGGAAAGCTATCTGTATACTGGCTGTTGGGGAGAGTTATATATATATACTGGTTGTGGGGAGAGTTATCTATATACTGGCTACTGGGGAGAGTTATCTGTATACTGGCTGCTGGGGAGAGCTATCTGTATACTGGCTGTGGGGAGAGCTATCTATATATACTGGCTGTGGGGAGAGCTGGCTATATACTGGCTGTGGGGAGAGCTATCTGTATACTGGCTGTGGGGAGAGCTATCTATATATATACTGGCTGTGGGGAGAGCTGGCTATATATACTGGCTGTGGGGAGAGCAAGAAAAACGGATTCTTGCGGCAAAATCCGTAAAAAACGTATTTTTGGCGTCAGAAGCGAGATAACGTTATTAGCGGCAAAATCTGTAAAAAAAAACTATTTTAGTGTCAAAAAACGTAAAAAAAAATGTATTTTTGCGCTAAAATCCGTTAAAAACGTATTTTTTGCGTCAGAGGCGAGATAACGTTATTAGCGCCAAAATCTGTAAAAAAAAATATTTTTAGTGCCAAAAAACTTAAAAAAACGTATTTTTGCGCCACAATCTGTAAAAAAAACGTATTTTTGGCGTCAGAAGCCCAAAATAACGCCATTAAACGCCAAAATCTGTAAAAAACGTATTTTTGGCGTCAGAGGCGAGATAACGTCATTAGCGCCAAAATCTGTAAAAAACGTATTTTTGGCGTCAGAGGCGAGATAACATTATTATCGCCAAAATCTCTAAAAAAATTATTTTAGTGCCAAAAAACGTAAAAAAACTGATCTTTGCTCCAAAATCCGTAAAAAAACGTATTTTTGGCGTCAGAAGCGAGATAATGTTATTAGCGCCAAAATCTGTAAAACAAAATTATTTTAGTGCCCAAAAACATAAAAAATGGATTCTGTCCTATGCGACAATTTATTTTAAGTTCCTGTTTTAGGCTCTGTACTTACTGATTGCTCTTCTATTTGTCAGGAGTATGTTCATATATGATCAAGTCTCCTAGGATCATGTATATAATATATTATAGTATATTGTAACAAGTTGTGATATATTATGTTGTGGTCTATTTTACTTTATTTGTATCTTTTTGTCACAAACTTGTATCATAAATATACTTGTTTTTATGACAAATTGTTACTCAATAAAGCATTTTGAAAGAGAGAAAAAAAAAAAATGGATTCTGGCGCCAAAATCTGTAACAAACGTATTCTGACGCCAACATCCGTACAAAGCGTATTTTCAGCATCAGTAGCGAGATAAAGTTATTAGCGCCAAAATATGTTTAGAAGCGGATTTTGACATCAAAATCTGTAAAAAAAAAAACTGATTCTGATGCCAAAATCTGTAAAAAACGTATTTTTAGCGAAAAAAATATGAATTGCGCAAAATCGTTAGCGTCCCTCCTGGGAGGGTTTTCATTGAAAATTCGCGGCAAAAAACGCCGCAAAAACGCGCCAAAAAACGCACCAAAAACCCGGGCTTTACATGAACCCTGTATAAATTTTCTCCCCGGCTTGGGTTTTTTAAAAATTTTTGCAAATTTTTGACCTGTAAAAAAAAACGAGCAAAAAAAGCAGTCGTGGAGACGCAGGAGGTTCTTACATTGGTCTATGGGAGATGATTACAGTATTTTTCCAGCGTTTTTTAGAAAAGTACTTTTTCTGTGCAGTTAGAAGAGCCTTCCCTTTCCCCAACATACGGGGGGTGGGGTGACACATTTATGAGGGGAGTCCATCACAGGACACACTCCCGGGTATTTGGGACTGCTCCCCCTATGCCCTTAGGGGTGCCAAAGGACTCTTGCTACCCCCCCCCTCTGCGCTTGTTCCAAAAGCGAGCAGTTTTTGGAGTGACTTTGTGCCCAGCCCCCCTCCCCTGCTCAGGGGGGTGCCCTGCTCAGGATCAAGGGGGTTTTAGCAAATTTTTTAAACATTCCAATAAACGGCATTGCTATATGTCATGCATTAATTTCAAAATTTTCAAGCCCACATGTCACGTCTCCCCCCTCAGGACTTTTCCCGGCCCTGGCAGTGTGCCGGGCCCCATTTTGACCCCCGGTAAAGAAAACATTTGGTTTTGGGCTGCAGTCCCCAAAACCCTGTTAAAAGAAAGGGAACAGTTTTACCGGGTACGGTTGGGTGCAGTCTGGAGCCTCCTCTCCCTGCCCCTGTCAGCCAGGGTGGGGCTCCACCCCTGTGATCCAGGGTTGGGGCGAAACCCTCTCCGGCCCCCTCTGAGAGGGCAGTCAGGAGCCATTCTGCTGCTCATGGCCCCCTCCAACAGGGGCTCCTCTGCTGCGGGTTTTTGCAGCTTGCTGACGAAATGGGTTGCCCTTTGGAACGGCGATCCATTTTTTCTCTGCGCCCAACCCTTTCCCCAGTTAACCCCCGTGGGAAGGAATCCACGGCCTTTTGAAGCTGGGCCTTTCCTTTCCCTTTCAGTAGTCCTGTTGGTTGCCCTCGCAACGGACTCTCCCATTCTGGTTCCGCATCCTTTTTCCCTCTCCCTTAACCCAGACTGGCCCGTTTTTTGCCCTTTTGCTTGGGGGTATTCCCCCATGGCTTCAATTTCGGGGGCACATTGCGAAAAACCCCTCATTTTTTTTCCCGTTAAAATGGCCCTCCGGGGTGGGTCTTTCCGGACAGCAACCCCCCTCAAGTCTGCAAGGAACGCCGCTGGGAAACTTCCCCTGCAGCCATCTTCCTCATGGCCTTTCTTCAAAACATCCGGGCTCTAGGTCAAAACCCCTGCATCTCCCTTTGACGCTGACAGTTCAGTTAAACCCGGCCACCTGTTTTAGCCAACAACCGTTCATATACTGGGAAAGGGCCCCTGTGGAGCACGCATAGATGCAAAAATAGGTGCTGGCTTGTGTTTTAGCCCCTGGTTTGCAACACTGGGCAATTTTCTGCTTGAGGAGTTTAAAAAAAGCTCCTCCCTGGGGAAAAAACTTAGGGACAGGTAACAACCCTAGTTTTTCCAAAACCCTTTTTAAAAAAGAAAAAAACAGGAGGGGTTTAGTGGGGGTAGCGCACCGCGGCAAAAATTTGGGTTGGGGGCAGCCCATCTTGTTGGTATGCCCCCACCCCTTTTAAAAAAACCACACCCACTCCACCTAACTGATAACGGCTTTGGAAGAAAGACAGGTAGAAACCCCATAGGCCAGGTAAAATAACCCCCATAAGAAAGGGAGTGCCCCTTCCCGGCAGGTAGAGCCCCCCCCCTGTAGCCGGGGAGGGGCCCCCCTTTGTTCCCCGGGAGGTGCCCCCCTTTTTTTTGCCAGGTAAAGGGGCCCCCATTGTTGCCCGGTATGCCCCCATAGTTTTTTCCAGGTAGATGCCCCCTCTGTTTTTCCCGGGGAAATGCCCCCCGTTGCCAGGTAGTGCCCCCACGTTGCCCGGTAGATGCCCCCTCTGTTGCCAGGGTAGTTTCCCCCATTGTTGCCAGGTTTGGGGCCCCCTTGGGTTTCCAGGTAGTGCCCCCCCCCCTGTTGCCCGGGAGTGCCCCCATTGTGCCAGGGAGTGCCCCCCTTGGGTGGAAGGGAGAAAGTCCCCCTGTTGCCCGGTAGTGCCCCCTTTTTTGCCAGGTAATATTCCCCCCGTTGCCAGGGGATGCCCCCTTGTTGAGGGAGATGTCCCCTCTGTTTTCCAGGTAGATTTTCCCCCCCTGTTGCCCGGTAGATGTCCCCCGTGTTGGGCCCGGTAGTGCCCCCCTTGTTGCAAGGGGAGAGCCCCCCCTATAAAACTAATAAAAATTTAAAATAATAAAATTTTCCCCTTACCTAAAAAAAGGTCCTGGGGCCGGCCCCCCCTCCGGACGATCTCCTCGCGGGCAAAGGGGGGAAATGAGAGCAGCCCCCGTCAAAAACCCCCGCAGCCCCCGTCCCCTTCCCCGGGACCGTGGGCCTTGGGATGTGCGGCGCACACCCGGGCCCGGGAATTTCGGGGGAGGAGGGAGGAGGGGCGTTTCCCCCCCCGCCTCCCCCCTGCACAGCGAGACTTGGGGCGGGTGAAGCAGGCGCAGCGGCTGCTTCACCCGCCTGTAGGAGCGGCCTGGCGGCGCCAGAGTAGCTCACTAGCGCTACTCCGGCGCCGCGGCCATTTAAAGAGCCCCCGCCGCCTGCTGGCGGCGATAGGAATGCCAACTCCCCCGGGAGGGCGGGAGGGGACCCCAAATAGCGGGACCCTCCCGCCAAAAACGGGAGAGTTGGCATGTATGAGGTAACAGTCTCTTCAGACTCTCTTATTCACTGCACCAACAGTCAGGCCTCCAGCCTTTTAAATTCCACTGTAGCAGTCCTTTGTACTTTTAACTGTGCCAATAATGCCCTTCGCATACCTCCACCATTTGTGATGACTTGCACTCATCTGGACGCCCTCCTGGGACGTCCTGGGGGTCCTCTAGCTCACGGATCGCCGCTTTGGTTAAACGGATGGCACTCCGACTGCAGGATTCCAGTTTAAACCTGGCCTCAGCCAGCTTTATTGAGGCACAGATATTACAAGCAGGCAAAAAACATACAAAATAAACCTCGGCCGTCTGGCCACTTACTAACACGTTGTCGAGAACCCTCTCTAACGTGATCTGGACCTACCGTCCAGTATCACAAAAAACACGTTGCTGGCAGCGTCTCCTGCCAGCCTCCACTGGCCTCAGGCTCCTCCACAGCCTTGGGGAATTAGAGCCCTCTCCGCTCTACTGTCGCTTCCTGCTCCAGGTAGCCGATCCCCCCCTCCCCTCCCCCGATCTCCCGTAGTATGAGGCCTTTAATAGGTGCACCAGATACACCCAATACTTGGGCTGGAACCAGAAGACCTGGAACATGGGAACAACCACCCACCCATCTGCAGTTGTTCCAGGAAGTCCAGCCCTTAATGCTGGACATTATCCATGTACGTATAAGGGTCAGCACCCCAATGTTGCTCACTGACAATACCTGGCGTCCCCCACCGAGACCAGGCTCTCGGTGGCACGTTCGCCACCTAGTGGCAGAACCCTGCGACTGCCTATGGTCGCTCTGTGACAATATATATTTGTTTGTCAAAATAAATTTTTCTCTATCTCATATCTAGTAACACTGCAGAAAAAGTTATTGATCCACGGCGCTCACATCCACATAGGGAAGAAAAGTCACCACATTAGAAAAAAAGGGAACTTAAAATCCGATTTATTAAAAACTAGAAAAACTGTACGCATTGTGAACCTGCATCGGCACTTCATCAGGAGGTCTATTTATCTATGTATGTAAAAACAATAAAGAAGAAAAGGGGACTTCGGCGCACGTATATAAAAAAAGGGGTGCAAAAGGTGGGAATTACTGCAAATGTTAAGATTTATTAAAAGGAGACAGTTAATCTCACAATTTATAAACAATATTCTATAAGGCCCGACGCATTTTGCTTGGTAAACCCACGCTTCATCAGAGGTAAGAGTGTGTATGATGTAAGACCAGTTTATATAAAGAGCAACGTGATCATAAAGTGTCGATTAACAGCCGGTTACAAAAAAGAGGTACTCTTATAATAATAATAATAATCTTTATTTATATAGTGCCAACAAATTCCGCAGCACTTTACAATTTAGAGGGTATACATACAGACATTCACTTTAAAAAGTACTTCCCAAAGAGACACAAGGTTTTGAGGCCCTTTGGCTCGCGAGAGCTTACAATCTATTAGGGTGTAGGGTGAGACAAAAGGTTTTAAAAAGTGCTCAGTTTACATGGTTCAGCCATGCTTATAAATAGGGGGTGGTTTACTAAAAGTTGGGTGCCCTGCCACCCTGACAGTACACTATATACAGATAAGTGCCTGTTAGTACCCTAGTGTTGGGAGTGATAGAGAGGTGTGATAGCAGGTGGGGGTTAGCAATTAGGGATTCTGGTGGGCCAGCCTGAGAAGATGTTTTCTCAGGGCCCTCTTAAAACTGTGAGGGTTGTGATTGTGCCTGATCGCCCGCGGTAGCATGTTCCCGAGACTTGGTGGCGCACGTGTGTAATCTTGAGGCGGGCATGGGAGGTTCGGATGATTGAGGAAATGGTAGTCTGATATCATCAGCAGAGCGGAGAGAAACGGGTAGGGCGGTAGACAGAGATAAGGGGGAGATGTAGGGAGGAGCAGCGTGTGGAGAGCTTTATGGGTGAGAGTGATGAGTTTATGTGTTCTTGTATTTAAATGGCAACCAGGCAGTGAGTGACCAGGGTAAGGCATCAGTATAGCGCTGGGAGAAAGACAAGCCTGGCTGCTGCTCGGGACAGTGAGAGGGGAGAGTTTACAGAGGGGACCGATCAGCAAGGAGTTGCAGTAGTCAAGACGGAAGAAAAAGAGCAGTAATGAGAGTTTGAGTTTTTTCCACAGTGAGAAAAGTACGGATTCTGGGAGATGTTTTTGAGGGCAGGTGACAGGAGGGGAAAGGGGATTGGATATGGGGGTGAAAGACAGAAACGGAATCTAGTATAACCCCCAGACAGCGAGCCTGCTGCCTAGGAGTTATGGTGGTGCCACACACTGAGACAGAAATAGCAGGGGGGGTTGGTTAGAAGATGGTGGAAAGACAAGAAGTTCGGTTTTAGTGAGGTTAGTTTCAGATGGAGAGAGGACATGATGTCAGAGACAGCGGACAGACAGTCACTGGTGTTTTGTAGCAGGGCAGGAGTGATGTCTTGTGAAGTAACCTTAACTGTGGATGGACGTGATGTCTGTCAATCAATTGTGTGTCATACTAGCAAACGGAAGACGCTCCTGAATGCACGGGCACCGTCTATCAGGTATCGCTACGTTACAAGCCTGAAATACGTAATAGGTATGCAAAGATTACCCATTAAAACGTGATTTGAACCTGAGACCAGCGTCCTCTGTGTAATACAACCAAGGGAGTGCGTCCGTAAATGTGGATCGCGCTGTGTAAACGTTGTCTAGTCCATTAAACCAGATACAGTGTTTGTCATTGAATAAAATACAGACAAGGTAGAAAAAAAAGGGAAATATATCCTAACACATATAGGACGGGAACCTGTAACTTTAACTCCTAACGGAAGAGCCATCCAATCGGTGCAAAATAAGTATAGAATGTATATGAAAAAAATAAAAATAAAAAATATATATAACAAATACTGAGAAAATGAATTAATTTGGTGATTATAGTAAAATATCAGTCCTCTTTTATCAAAAACTTATATATGTTACAGGCCACCCCTAGTATTGGAATAATTTCCATACATTACCTTATTCTATGAACCAAAGAATGGATTCGCCCATTGGGGGGGGAAAAAGAACCGGGGAATAAAAAAAAAAAAAAAAAATTTTTTTGGGGCCCCCAAACGGAAAAAAAAAGGGGGGGTTTTTAAAATAAAAAAATTCTTTTTAAAAATTTTTGGGAAGGGGGTTTTTAAAAAAACCAAAAATTTTTTTTGGAAAAAATTTTGGGCCCCCGGGGGTTTTAATTTCTTTTTTAAAAAAAAAGGGGGGTTTGGGGGCCCCCCCAAACCCCCCCCTTTTTTTTGGGGGGGTTTAACCCAAAACCCGGGGGGGCCCCCGGGGGGGGGAAACCAAAAGGGGGGCCCGGGAAATTTTCCCCTTTTCCCCCCCCCCCAAAAGCTTTTTTCCCCAAAAAAATTTGGGGCCCAAAAATTTTTTAAAAAACCCCTTGGGGCCTTAATTTCCCCCCCCCAAAATTAATTTTAAAAAATTTTTTTAAAAAAAAAAAAAAATTGTTTTTTTAAAAAATTTTTAAAAAAAATTTTTTTTTAAAATTTTTTTTTTTTTAAAAAAATGGGCCCACCCCGGGAAAATTTTTCCCCTTTCCCCTTTTCGGGGAAACACAAAAAAAAAAAAAAGGGGAAAAAAACCCAAAAAAAGGGGGGGGGGGGCCCCCCCGGGGGGGGGGGGGGGGGGGGGGGGGGGGGGGGGGGGGGGGTTTTGGGGGGGGGGGCCCCCCCGGGGAAAAAAACCCCCTTTGGGGCCCCCCCCCGGGGGGGCCCCCCCCCGGGGGGGGGAAGGGGTTTTTTAAAAAAAAAAAAAAAAAAGGGGGAAAGGAAAAAGGGGGGGTTTTTTTGGGGGGGGGGGTTTTTTTGGTTTTTTTGGGGGGGGGGGGGGGGTTTTGGGGGGGGGGTTTTGGGGATTTTTTTTTTTTGGGGTTTTTTTTTTGGGGGATTTGGGGGGGGGGGGGGGGGTTTTGGGGGGGTTTTTTTGGGGGGGTTTTGGGTTTTTTTGGGGGGGAAAAAAAGGGGGCCCCCAAAAGGGAATTTTTTTTTAAAATTTTTAAAAAAAGGGGGAAAAAATTTTGGGGGGGAAAAAAAAGGGGGGGGGGTTTTGGGGGGGGGTTTGGTTTGGGTTTTTTAAAAAGGGGTTAAAAAAAAGGGGGGGGGCCCGGGGAAAAAAAAAAAAGGGGTTTAAAAAACCCCAAAATTTTGGAATGGGGGGGTTTTGGGGGGAAAAAATTTTTTTTTGGGGGGAAAAATTAAAAAAAAAAAAAGGGGGGGGCCCTTTTTTTTGGTAAAAAGGGGTTTTAAAAAATTTTTTACTTCAAAAAAAAAGGGGGGGATTTTGGGGGGGGTTTTTTGGGGGAAAATGATGGGGGGGGGGGGGTTTTTTTAAAAGGGGGGAAATTTTGGTTGGGGGTTCCGGGGGGGGGGGCCCCCCGGGGGGAAAAACCCCTGTGACCGCCCCCTTTTTTCCCCCCAACCCCCCGGTTTTGGGGCCTGCGCGTTTTTTTCGGGAAGGGGGGTTTAAACCTCCCGGGGGCCCGGGGGGGGGTTTTTCCGCCCCCCCCCCGGGGGGGAATGACGCCGCTCTCTGCGCCCCATTCCCAAAAAGGGCCTGTCCCAAAAAGAGTAAAGGATGCAATTACAGCAAGAGGGTTTTTCCCCCTCTTCTTTGTGCGAAATTATCCAAAAAGGGCCCCACGCATAGGGGCGTGCCTTTTACAGAGAGCAGCAGGAGGGTCCACCTGGAACGGACTCGGCAAAACCCCCTTTCCCCCCCCCCCCCCTACCCCCCCCCCCCCGGCCTGGCTCCCGTGTTTCCCCAAAAGGGCCCCCCCCCTGTCCTCCCCCAAGTTTCCACCGGGAACCCATGCAGCTGGGGGCCGGGCACCCCTTGTCGGATTTAAAGCTGTCCCCCCGCCCGGGATTTGGGGAACCTTTGCCTCTACTGCGCCATTCGGACCCCTTTTTTTTAGGGGGTTGTCCAAAAAGCGTCCCCCAGCGGGCGGGAAACCCCTCGGACCTAGGTGCCAATTTGGAGAGCCGTTTCCCTAGGTGCTCAATCTTTTCCTCCCACAACTGGGTTTTTGCCAAAATAGAGGTTAAAAGACGGATGCTTGGCCTATTTTGGGTTTCCCCGCTTTTCCTTTGGGCCTCTGGCTCCGCCCGGGGAAAATTTATTCATCCTCCCTGGTGTCTCGCTATCAATTGGCCCCGTGGGTCCCCTGGAAAAACCGTTGCCCCTTTTCTCCTCCGTCAAATGGGGGGGCCCTTTTCAGCGACTCCCTTCAAATTTTTTAACCCGGCCAGTTGACCCCCCGTGTAGGGGTCCCCAAACACGGAGAAAATCTCCTTTCATGTCCCGCCTCGAGCTTCCTTTAGCGAATGTTGGGGTACCCCGGCCCGCAAGACATTTCCCCTAAACTTGATTGGGGAAAAAGGTGAAGGGCCTGCGTTGGGGATCCGGTAAAAAAAATGTTCAAAAAGGAATCTGCTTGGGTGGCACCTTCCCCCGTGTCCATCTCTTTTCCCCCCCAGTCGTTTCCCTCAAAGGGCTCTACAAAGGCTGCCAGCGGGGAAAAAAAATACCGGATTTTGGAGAAGGGTTTTCTCGGAGAAGAGGCGGAGAAAACTTCCACCCCCATTTGGCCGGTATGAAAAAAACCCCATAGAAACCCCCTTTTCCCCAACCAGTCCCCCCACGGGTTGGGTCCCACCCCTGGGCTTTTGTCGAGACCCAAAGGGCCATGTCGGCCTAGGGTTGGAGAATTTGTCGAAAGGGTTCATACGCAAAATCCTCCCCCCTTCAGGTGCGGGATTCCTTTTTCGTTCACAAAAAAGAGGGTTTACTTTGTCCGTTTATTGATTTAAGAGGCCTAAACCCCAAAATTTACGGTGAAGAATCGCTAACCCCCATACCCCTGATTCCCGAGCTCTTTGATCGTCTCCGTTTGGGGCCCCCCGGGTTCCCTTTAACCCAAAATTTTTAAACCTACCGGGGGAGCCTTTTAACCTCATCAAATTCAAGAAAGGGGAACCCAGTGGAAAACGGCCCTTTTAACACGCCCGGGGCGGGCATTTCAAAATCTCGTGATGCCCTTTTAAGGTATGCAAAAGCCCCGCCAAATTTCAGGGGTTCGTTTAATTACCTTTTTTCAGGAAAATTGTTTACAAAAACCTGGGGTCTTTTATACTTGGACATATCCCGATTTTTTCCCTTACATGGGCCCCCGGAAAAAAAATGGGGGGAAAGTACCCCAGGTCTTTCGGGAAACCCGTGGGGCCCTTTTCACTGTAAGCCAAGCTGGGAAGTGTCCGGTTCCCCCCAAAGGGCCCGCCTTCCTTTTTCCCTTGGGGGACATTTTGTTTCCCATCGAGGTCTACAGATGGACCCAAAAACCTTAAAAAAAATCTGCGATCCGCAGTGGGCCCTGACCGTCGGTCTTTGGGGGATTTTAACGCTTCCTAGGATTCCCCCAACTACTACCGGGGTTCATTCCCCACTTCCCCCTAAAGTGGGGGGCCCCCAAACGTGGTCTCACCGGGAAAAAATGCTAAAACCGAAAGTTGGCCCCCTTTTTTTCCGAGGGGGAAACTTCTCCCCGACTGAAGACAGCGTTTTCCCCCAGCACCCATTTTGGTCCGTTGGATCCAGAGGGGGCCCTTAAATCTTTCCCTGGGAAAATGGGGGGGTCCTGACCCAGAAGGGCCCAAAAAGGGAAGCCGTCACAAAGCGGGTTTTTTTTTGAAAAAACCTTCTCTTCGGGAGAACGGGAATTTGCATTGGGGAAGGGAATTGGTTTTGGCCCAAAAACTGGCCCTGGAAGAGTGGCGAATCTGTTGGAAAGGGGGCCGACAAAACCCTTTGATGTCCCTTACCGACCATAAGAATCTCCAATACCCCAAAGGCTCAGAGGGGTTTTAAAACCCCCCCCGGGGCCCCTGGTCCCCTTTTTTTTTCTCACGCTTTGATTTCAAAGGGTTCCCCTTCCCGGGCCGGCCCCAAAAAATGGGAAGGCGGGCGCCCTCTCCCCTGGCTTCTGACATTTCCCGGGGAAGAACCCTGTTTCCCGAATATCATTGGCCCCCGAAAAGGCTGGTTTTATGGGCTCCCGTGGACCCCCGTAGCGTTTTTCCCCCGGGCAGAACCTAAGGGGCGTCCCGCCCCTAGGGGGGGAGAATTCCCGGAAATTTGGGGGGATAGTTCTCGTTGGCCGGGGCCAAACCCCCGGGGTACGGAAAACCTTTGTCCCCCATCTCGCGACACTAAATGGTGGCCAACTCTGCCCCCCCGGAAATTTTAAGGGGCTTGTTCCCCCTGCTTCCATGTGTGCCCAAAACCCCGGTCCCTCCCACAGGCCCGCAAGGGCCTTTTTAGGGCCCTCTTCCTGTTCAGAGTCCCCAAAGGGGGCACACATAGGGATGGGGCTTCATCACGGGCCCTTTCCCCCTTTCCCCGGGAAACTCGGTCATCTGGGGATTAAATGAAAACCCCCATTTTTTAAAGATTTTTCCCACTTTGTAACCCCTTCCTGGCCTTCCCTTTTGTCCCCCAAAAAGGGGGGCCACTTCTTCCATCACATTTTTGCCTGCATGGGTTTTCCATTTCCCCCCCTCGGCTCCGGGTCGAGGCGTCCAAAAAAATTTGGGCTCCAAGTTTTTGGGGTTGCCCTAGTTCCCACTTGCCCAAAAAAACAAAAAAAAAAAAGCTAAAAAAAAAAAAAAAAAAAAATTTCCAATTTTTTCCGCGTAACATCCCCAGACTAATGGGGAGGTGGGGAGTAAACCAGAAACTTGGGGGAGTATCTCGGGGAAATTTTTTTTCCCCGGGCGCCAGGACAACTGGCCGCTTCCCTTTCCTTGGGCCCGGGGTTCCTTTTTTCCCACGGGGCTCCGGGTCGAATTGGGCCCCTTCCCCTTTCCTTTTTGGGGCTATGGCGTCACCCCGCCCCCCCCCCCCCCAATTTTGGGTTTAAACCTCCCCAGGTTCCCGCTGTGGACAACCAAGGGGTTTAGGGGGTATGGGGGCATTTGGCCGAGAAAGACCCGGGCATTCCTTAAATCCAGGCTTCAGCCCCAAAGAAGCCCCCAAACTGACAAGAGGAGAAGACCTTTCCCCAAAAGTTTTCCCTTTCCCGGGATAAAGTGTGGCTCTCCTCCAAAAACAAAACGGCCCCAAGACCCCCCGCTATAAATTGGGGGTCCCCGGTTTTTTGGGGACCTTTCAGAGTACTTCGGCAACTGAATCCGGGGTCTTAAACTCTGCACCTCCTCCTCCGGAAACCCCAACGCCTTTTTAAGGTTTCCCCCCTAAAAACCTTGGTCTTGAACCGGTTCTTTCCCCGAGGAGCGCTTTTCTCCGTCTCCGGTTTTCTAATTCCCCCGATGTTTTTTTAAGTAAAAAGGGGCCCTCTTTGACATGAAAACCATCAGGGGTAAGGGGTTTTCTTTTTTGAAAAATTTTGGGGGGGCTTCGGCCCCCCAAGAAAAGGGCCCGGGAACGGGAGTCCAATATCCTGAACCCGGGGAAAGATCCCGTAAGTTTTTCTTTTGCCCAAAAAAAAGGGGGAGACCCAAAGGGGGGGGGGGGATGTAGGGGTTTGGGCCCCCTCCTCGGGTTTTTGCGGGGGTCAGTTTTGGGGCCGCCGGCCGCGGGAGAGCGGTGGTCCCAGCCCCACAGGGATAAACCCGAACCCCCTTCCTGTCCCCCCTCCGTGCCCTCTGCCGGGGGAGGGCGGTGCCCCCCAAACCCAGGCAAAGCAAAGCTCGTTTTTTTGGAAAAATTTTAAAAGGGCCCGGGTCCCGGTTTAAATTTGGGTTTAATTTTCCGGGGTTTCCCCCATTTAAGGTTTTACTCCACAAAACATCCTTGTTGGATCTATGTTGCCTCGTGCCTTAATAAAAGCGTTCCTTAAGTGTATTCCTGCCTTACCGTGTACCAGACCTCTTGCTATGTTTCTCGACTCCGAACCTCTGCCGTCTGCCCTGACCTTCATGTCTGTCCACGACCACGAACCATTGCCGCCAGCCCTGACCCTACTGCCTGCCCACGACTACGATTCTTGGATTGCGATTCTGTACCACGCTGCACCTCAGCCGCCATCGCAAGCAAGTCACGTCAGGGGGGACGACCTGGTAGAATCCCGCCGCAGCAAATCCATCCCGCTTTGCGGCGGGCTCTGGTGAATACCGGGGACTACTTAGACTCCGCTCCCTGGCGTGGCTTAACTATCATCGCTTGCGGTGGTCCAGAGGATCCACTACCCAGCCGTTACATATAACAAGTTATGCCATATTAGTTGTAGAAATTGTTACATAGTTTTGTTGCACCCCTATATAATATACTCACTCTACAGATGGCATTAGAGTCCAGAATGGGCTGGAACACGTCTCTATGTTCTCATAAATGAAACTGGGTTGTAGATTTGTTTATTGTTATCATGCAATATTCACAAAGTTGTGCCGATCTCTATATAAAATGAACAATAATATGGGGGTAACGGGAAAAAAAAATATTAATTCAATATATTCATTTTTATTTCTTAAATTTTGTTAGCCCCATATTATTGATCATTGGCTAACGAAAATAAAGAAATAAAAATGAATTTATTGAATTAATATTTATTAGTTTATTTTCGTTACCCCCATATTATTGTTCATTTTATATAGAGATCGGTACAACTTCGGGAGTATAATCATTTGATTTCAGCCATGTACAGTTTTATTATAGCTTGCATTAGAAAACCCATAGGAGCGTCGCTCGCTCTCCCATTGGTCCAAATAACCGCGCCTCTTTTAACTTAGCCAATCACAAACAGAGCTCGCTCTGCATTTCTTTTCCCCATAGAACTCTATGAGAAGGTAGCTCACCCGCTGATTGGCTAAGCTGGACGAGCCCCTCTTCCCCCCAACCAATCACAGTACTAGAATATTTCCCATAGACAGTAATAACTTTTAGGGCGCCCTTCTATCGCGCCCTTCTTGCTCCACTCAAAATAGACGCACTACATATGATTGGTGGATTCATATTTGGCTTCAACCAATCAGCTCTTTTCTGTCTTTTTATTGTATTTTGAACTGTCCCTCCTTTTCATTTGATTGGTCAATACTACTCCATAGGTTATAATGGGTCACTGTTGCTCCTATTCTGATTGGCTGGTTTATGCCGACCAATGAGAAGAGCTGACAGAATTTGAATTACTGTATTTCCCGGCAATTTTCTATATCGCAAGTCCTGATGTAGCGCCAGTGACGGCGACAAACGCGTTGTTAGTGATTTTTATTTATGTATTTTTTTAGAAGGTTTGAGCTCTTTTTCAGAAAATGTTTTACACTTAATAAAAACGATTTTTGGAATCATACTCCTTGCTGCACGGAGCGGAGAGCTGTGTACTGTTGTTACAGTCGACCTAGAGCACATTTTGCCCCATTCCATCACATTCTCGCTTCACTTCGCCTCCTCCGGCTCATTTAGACCAGATTCAACTAGGTCTGCCTGTCGGAGCTGGCGGGTGCTGCAATGCACCTCACTTTGCCGACCCACGATCATACATGCCTCGGAGTATTCGAATGTGGTGCGTCCTGCCCCAGAATGCCCACACCGCGCTCATTGCACGCCCCTTTATGTTAGGTGCATCTGAAATTGGCGAAGGTTGCACCTAACACCGCATCACTGCGTCCGACAGGTGATTTGGATCGGTGAGGCGCCGTTTTTGCCAGAAAACAAGCGCAACTCCCGATCATACATGTGCCCTATGTTTTTATCAATGTATGTCAAATTGGGTCTGGTCCCCAAGGGTCTTAAGATCTATTTAGCACCTACATTTACAGATGACTTAGATTTTACTAAGGAGTGGGAATTAATACTCAAGGAATGTTCCTTTAAACTAATGGAATTATTAATTAGTAAAAGAACTGCTCTGGTTAACCTCCTAGCATTAGAGATTGACAACATAACAGAGAAATTACAGATGTTTGAATTGCATAAAGATTTTTGTAAAATCAATGACCGGGTCACCAATGAAGTGACCAAACTTGAAAGGAATGTGTTTTCCCGCAAAAGGAATAAATTCCGGCGAGATAAACAATTCCCTCAAGATTTTAAGAACATCCAGAATGTTCAACCTGTTATACAGAAAAACAGAGCGACTATAGAAGGGAATAATGGTGTACAAACTGATAAATACCATCTCAAACCGAATTGGAAACACCGCAACACTTCCAGATCTAGAATTCCATTTTATTCCAACTCTAATTACCATAATTCGACATGTGATAAGCTTTCCCTCATAAAAACCGACTGATAAACAATTCTCCCCTGCTGTTTGTTCAATACGATAACAGTTGTAGTGATGCCATAAACATTTCCCAGTGGCAGCATGTGTCCTTGTGCACTCAGCAGTAAAAAGCTTGTATTTATGTTCAATAAACAGAACTGTAAATTTAGGGCTTTTTGTTTTGGGATCAGATAAGAGTCTGTTGTAGTTGAGAAGCTCAATCTGTCGATCTAATATACAATCTGAAATGCACAAAGCACGAGCATTGGAGTCTGTACAAAGCACAAGCTGTATGCAAATGAGTCAGTCTGAACCAGGAAGTAACAGAGTATTTCATTCATGCATTCTCTGAAACTCTGAAGGGAGACAACTCCTTTAAAGATCCCAAAGCCAGCGAAAAAGAGGGATCTTTGCAATCTAACCCCAATATTTCAAGCACTCAGGATTTCGATATCCTAGGAGCACGACCTAAATTGCCACAGGATAAGGGGACCGCAATTTCACGAACCCCTAATGCTACTAATATACAACAAATTACTAGTATGATCATTACACCAACCAAAAAGAACACCTCTTCCCCCAACAATATTCCATTTATACCTCATTTAGAGTCCATGACACTTAAGACTATGTCAGAATTTGAAAAGAACTTTACCAGGTTCATATCACTTGACTCTGTTTCCCCAGATTCCATTGTCACCAACTCAGATGATTTAGCCAATAATTCACTTCTAATTAAACATATAGACATTAGTTCAATTGATACTCCAGGAATTTCTTCCCTTACACACACCCTTAATTAGAGAAAAATTTGAACAAATCAAAAAAGAATACAAC
Source organism: Phyllomedusa bahiana (assembly GCA_025379985.1). NCBI lineage: Eukaryota > Metazoa > Chordata > Amphibia > Anura > Hylidae > Phyllomedusa > Phyllomedusa bahiana. The sequence continues at coordinate 56,727 of JAODAL010011357.1, forward strand.
AATTCCAAAGCAGAGAATTCAGACACAAGTCTTCTCCTTTCTCCTCCTTCTCTTTCTCAAATCACAGTACACAATACGTCTAATACTTCCATTAATCTTATAGATATAGATACCAGTACTTCATATACGCACAATGTAGAATCCAATTCACCCACCACTCCATCCCCTCTTTTAGACCGGGGTTGTCCCACCCACACCCGAACACCACTACTGAGAAACTCGACACGCATAAAAAGAAAAAATACCATAGAGGCTGTAGCGGAGGAGCCTCTAGAAAAGAAAGAATGCGTAAGACAAAAAATGTAGTCTCTGCATTAGATACTCCCACATTATTTGATAAAGGTATTTTCAATTTATCAGATCACGTACTCACAGATATAGAGATTCAACTATTGGAGAAAGGGTTATTTTTTTGCCCGACTAATAGCAAAATCAATCTTTTTAAACTATTTTTAGACGTACATCATTTTGCACATAAATTAACACTGAAACGTCATTTTCTGATCAACTTTTTTCCAAACATAGAGTCCACTAATCTGGACACTAATAAATTCAATTTGAAACCCAAGTCCAATTTCTACCCGATTAATTCTCAGGGACATCTATTAAGAACTTTCCAAGACTTAGGGCGACATGTATGAATCCCGCCGGGTCGGGGCGCACCTTTCCGCCGGTTTTCTGGCGAAATCTGCGCCTGATTTATGCCGGCGCCGGGACGCACTCATACATTCCATGTAAAGTCCGCTGCGCCTCGCCAGTGTTTGAGGCGCAGTGCGGGACTTAGGCGCAGTGCGGCGCTGCGCCTATGATTCGCTGCCCGAGGTAGTGCACTCATACATGCGGGGAAAAGTCCGCCGCGCCTCGCCAGTGTGTGGGGCGCAGTGCGGGACTTAGGCGCAGTGTGGCGCTGCGCCTAATATTCGCCGTCCGAGGAGGTGCGCTCATACATGCGGGGAAAAGTTCCCTGCGCCTCGCCAGTGTGTGGGGCGCAGTGCGTAACTTAGGCACAGAAGGGACAGCGCCGAAAGTCTGTTCCGATGCTGAGAGCCGAGATTGCATTGCGCCCATCTCTCCATAGACTACAATGGGAGAAGTAGCTTGCGCTCTGATTGGCTGGGATAGCCAAGCCCCTGCTAGCTCAACCAATCAGCTCTTTTCTGCCTTTTTACTGTATTTTGAACTGTCCCGCCTTTGATTTTGATTGGTTCAAACTTCTCCATAGGCTATAATGGGTCCCTGTCGCTCCTATTCTGATTGGCCGAGATAGCCAAGCCCGCGCTAGCTCAGCCAATCAGCTCTTTTCTGCATTTTTACTGTATTTTGAACTGTCCCGCCTTGATTCTGATTGGTCAATAGTTCTCCATAGGTTTTAATGGTTCACTGTCGCTCCTATTCTAATTGGCCGGTTTCTGCCGACCAATGAGAATAGCTTTCAGAATTTGAATTACTGTATTCCCCGGCAATTTCCAATATCCTAATTCTTGATATTGCGCCGTTCTAGATTTTTGGAAAGTGATTTTTTTTATGTCGTTTTTATTTTTGAGGTTTGAGCTCTTTTTATGATAATGTTTTACGCCTTTATAAAGGCGATTTTTTGGAATCATACTCCATGCCGCACGGAGCTGAGCGCCGAGATTTCTCTTGCGATCCTCTATGTTTCCTCTCATGTTCCGTTCTTGCTTCACTTCGCCTCCACCGGAGCATTTAGACCAAAATAAACCAGGTCTGACTGTCGGAGCTGCCGAGCGCTGCAATGCAACGCACTTTTCCGACTCGCGATCGTACATGCCTCGGAGTTTTCGAGCGTGCCTCGTCCCGCCCCAGAATGCCTACTCCGGGCCCACACCGCGCCCATTGCCCGCCCTTCATGTGGGGCGCAGCTGAAAGCGGCGGGGGATTCGGGCCGGGAGGCGCAGGTTACTCCAAAAAACAGGCGAAAAGCCCGATCATACATGTCACCCTTAGTCTTGATAGACCTACAAAAAATAGAACCATACAAAGGCAACTCTAATATATCTAAGGAGGAATTCCAAGCAATGAGAGCGCTAAAAGACAATAAGGAATTAGTGATACGCCCTGCAGATAAAGGGGAGGGGGCATTGTCCTTTTAAACTATATTGATTACCATAAAGAGTCCCTGAACATATTATCAGACAAATCTTATTATAGTATTTGCTCTACAGACCCTTTTGCTAAATTGCAAAAAGAATTGTACAATCTTGTTCAGTCAACTTATTCTGAAGGCGTCATTGATATCAAAACAAAACAATTCCTATTTAACAAAGAGCCCAATACACCATTCTTTTATTACCTGCCTAAATTGCACAAGAGTATAACTTGTCCACCAGGACATCCAATCATCTCAGGAGTAAATTCTCCAACGAGCAACTTATCACATTTTGTAGATCTGCACCTTCAACAATATGTTATTAAATTAGAGAGTCATTTAAAAGACTCGGGTCATCTGATATCTATTTTATCCACTTTAAAATCTGAAGATCACCATATATTACTAACCCTAGACGTTTCCTCTCTATATACGAACATTGAACATGAATTGGATATAAATTGTATAAAATATTTCTTAGATTCCGATGATTCCATTACAGAACCTTATAAGATCTTTCTGCTCAAGTGCCTTAAATGCGTTCTAGAGAACAACTATTTTCAGTATAACAGCGCCACCTATTGGCAGGTAAGAGGGACTGCCATGGGTACTAAATTAGCTCCAGCTTACGCCAACCTTTTCATGGGTCTTTTTGAAATTAAATATATTTATTCTTATTCGCAACATAATCACATCCTATTATATAAAAGATACATTGATGATATTTTTATCATTTGGCAGGGCCCTCAGGACGAGCTCATACCATTCATCAGTCATATTAATCACAATAACTTTGGTATTTCTTTTACATCATCCAATAACCTTAAAGAGAGAGATTTTTTAGACTTAAAAATTTCTCCCTACCATGGCCAATTCATTACATCCAACTTCTTCAAGTCAGTGGACACTAAAGGCTTTATTAATTTCAAGAGCGCCCACTATAAACCATGGCTTCTTAATATCCCCTACAGTCAGTTAAAAAAGCTTACGTAGGAATTTTTCTGATACAACAACATTTGAAAAACAAGCAAAGGTTCTAGAAAATAGGTTTATAGAGAAAAAATACCCTCCTAGTTTATAAGCGGATGCATACACAAGAACAAGGAAACTAGAACAGAAAGACTGCCTTGAGAAAGAACGTACTGTAGAAACAACTGACAGTTTCACTAATTACTCAGTAATTACACAGTATAACTCCTCACATGGGGAAACCAGAAAAATTCTAAACAAACATTGGCACCTTATCCAGAATGACCCTGTACTGGGACAAATAATTCCAAAAAACCCTGGTCTAATATTCAGGAAAGCACCAAATCTTAAGGGTATATTAGCTTCCAGCAAGATGATGATGAGAGCATTATTCTCCCATTATACAAGTCACTGGTTAGACCACACATGGAATATTGTGTACAGTTTTGGGCACCAGTGCACAGGAAAGACATTGTAGAGCTTGAACAGTTACAAAGGCGGCAACAAAAATAATAAAAGGACTGGGTGGACTACAGTACACAGAAAGTTTGGCAAGATTAGGGTTATTTAGTTTAGAGAAAAGATGGCTTCGGGGGGACATAATAAATATGTTTAAATATATTAAGGGCCAATATAGAGATCTCGCTAAAGATATATTTATGCCCAGGACTGTATCTAGAACAAGGGGGCATCCTCTACGTCTTGAGGAACGAAAGTTTCTACATAAACATAGAAAGGGATTCTTTACTGTAAGAGCAGTGAGACTATGGAATTCTCTGCCAGAGGGACTTGTCATGGTGAATTCAATAACGGAGTTCAAAAAGGGTTTGGATACATTTCTAGATGTAATAATATAGCAAGTTATAATGTCTAGGATTCAGGAGAGGGGTCATTGATCCAGGGATTTTTCTGATTGCTAGATTGGAGTCGGGAAGGAATTTTTCCCTAAAATGAGGACAATTGGCTTCTACCTCATGGGGTTTTTTTTGCCTTCCTCTGGATCAACACCTTAGCACAACAGGCTGAACTGGATGGATGTCTTGTCTTTTTTCGGCCTTACAAACTATGAAACTATGAAAGATCAGGAATCCCATATCTAGTATCAGTGATTCTATTGGTCTTAATGGCAGTTTCCCATGTAACTCTAAAGGATGCCTTTGTTGCATTAGTATCACCAATACTTCTACCATCACATCCTGTGTTACTAAAGAGGAACACACAATCAAATTTCCTTTATCTTGCAAATCCCAATATGTAATATACGTGATACAATGTACCTGCAATTTGCAATACGTGGGACGTACAATCTGCCCGTTGAGGGTAAGATTGAACGCACACAGATGTAGTATAAGAAAAGGTGATATGAAGCAAAGTGTGGCCAAACATTTCAATGAAATACATCAGCGTAATTTCTCAGACCTGTCTATTACCCCAATTGATATGAATCACTCTGAAGGTTCAAATAGATTTCAGCAACTTCAGAGACGTGAGCTGTACTGGATGTATCGCCTTAAGACCATACATCCACAGGGGCTCAACGACAGTGTCGAATTAATTCTGTGATTATAGTAAAATATCAGTCCTCTTTTATCAAAAACTTATCTATGTTACAGGCCACCCCTAGTATTGGAATAATACCTATACATTCACCTTTTCTATGAACGCGCAAGAATGGATTCTGCCTATTAAATGTGTAGTTCACCATTATTTGTAATATATAACAAGTTATGCCATATTAGTTGTAGAAATTGTTACATAGTTTTGTTGCAACCCAATATAATATACTCATTCTACAGATGGCATTAGAGTCCAGAATGGGCTGGAACATGTCTCTATGTTCTCATAAATGAAACTGGGTTGTAGATTTGTTTATCGTTATCATGCAATATTATAGACATGGTGTTATTTAACATTCGCCATATCTAATTTTAGTCTTGAATACACTCACAATCCCAATGGGAATGTTATACGGAGGTAGTTGTTAGTCCTCTACTCCTTATACACTTCATTACGTATTATTTATCCTATTGACTATTTTCTCAGTATTTGTTATATATCTTTTTTATTTTTAGTTTTTTCATATACATTCTATACTTATTTTGCACCGATTGGACGGCTCTTCCGTTAGGAGTTAAAGTTACAGGTTCCCGTCCTATATGTGTTAGGATATATTTCCCTTTTTTTTCTACCTTGTCAGTATTTTATTCAATGACAAACACTGTATCTGGTTTAATGGACTAGACAACGTTTACACAGCGCGATCCACATTTACGGACGCACTCCCTTTGTTGTATTACACAGAGACGCTGGTCTCAGGTTCAAATCACGTTTTAATTGGGGTAATCTTTGCATACCTATTTACGTATTTCAGGCTTGTAACGGTAGCGATACCTGATAGACAGGTGCACCGTGCATTCAGGAGCGTCTTCCGTTTGCTAGTATGACACACAATTGATTGACAGACATCCCGTCCATCCACAGTTAAGGTTACTTCATAAGAGTACCTCTTTTTTGTAACACTGGCTGCATTCAGTCCACTGGTTTATTAATCGTCACTTTATGATCACGCTGCTCTTTATATAAACTGGTCTTACATCATACACACTCGTACCTCTGATGAAGCGTGGGTTTACCACCCGAAACGCGTCGGGCCTTATAGAATATTGTTTTTAAATTGTGAGATTAACTGTCTCCTTTTAATAAATCTTAACATTTGCAGTAATTCCTACCTTTTGGCACCCCTTTTTTTATATACGTGCGCCGAAGTCCACTTTTCTTCTATATTGTTTTTAAATAATACCACGATAGTTTTCTACACGTGGGAACCAAGGACGCTGGGCAGCCGTATGATATCATCTATCTATCTCATATCTATCTATCTATCTCATATCTATCTATCTATCTATCTATCTATCTCATATCTATTTATCTATCTATCTATCTATCTATTTATCTATCTGTTTATCTATCTATGTGTCTATCTCATATCTATCTATCTATCTCATATCTATCTATGTATCAATCTCATATCTATCTATTTATCTGTTTATCTATCTATGTATCTATCTCATATCTATCTATCTATCTATCTATCCCATATCATCTATCTCATATCTATCTATCTATCTATCTATCTATCTATCTATCTATCTATCTATCTATCTCTATCTATCTATGTATCTATCTCCTATCTATCTATCTATCTATCCATCCCTCTCATATGACAGCGTTACCCACGTAACATTTTTAGTTCTCTGATATAACAGTATTATTCCGGCTGATAGCAGCAGTTGAGTCACTTATTTCATAAACTTTCCGCCTGTGATTTATGCTCCTGATCGCCGACTGTACTCGCACATTATGACGCCACTCGTGATCCACAGAATCCCTGAACCAAAACATGAATCCATCTGCAGCCACTTGACAGACATTTCTCACATTCTGCCGCAGAGGAAACATCTGGCTACATAGTAACAATTGTTAGCAGCGGCACAAAGTCACTCGCCCCTCACAGCCGCCGCCTCCGCTGCCCTCTGCCCTGTTTATATAAAACCTTGACAGATAAGAGCAAGAATTGGTCCAATAATTATCATCTCAGCTTCTACTTGGCAAATCATTGTGCCCACTAGTAGAGTTGATTCCTGGGGCCACCAGTGGAGTTGATTCTTGGGGTCCACCAGTGGAGATGATTCTTGGGGCCACCAGTGGAGGTGATTCTTGGGGTCCACCAGTGGAGATGATTCTTGGGACCCACCAGTAGAGTTGATTCCTGGGATCCACCAGTGGAGGTGATTCTCGGAGACCACCAGTAGAGGTGATTCTTGAGGCCCACCTGTGGAGTTGTTTCTTGGTGCCACCAGTGGAGTTCATTCTTGGGGCCACAAGTGGAGGTGATTCTCCGGCTCACCAGTGGAGTTCATTCTTGGGGCTACCAGTGGAGATGATTCTTGGTGCCCACCATTGGAGTTGATACTTGGGGCCCACCAGTAGAGGTGATTCTTGGGGCCCACCAGTGGAGGTGATTCATGGGGCCCACCAGTGGAGATGATTCTTGGGGCCCACCAGCAGGGGGTGATTCTTGGGGCCCACCAGCGGAGGGTTATTCTTGGGGCCCACCAGTGGAATTTTTTCTTGGGCCGCACCAGTGGAGATGATTCCTGGGACCCACCAATGTAGTTGGTTCTTGGGACCCACCAGTAGAGATGATGCTTGGTGCCACCAGTGGAGATGATTCTTAGGACCCACCAGTGGAGTTGATGCTTGGTGCCAACCCTTCAGTTCCTGTACATAATTGCACATTCATCTGCCTTTCTTTCTCAGCTTTCCTCTTCCTCTCAGCCCCCGACCTGCCATACTCAAGGAGCCACTGGGGGTTTCCCCTGCTCCCTTGTGGGCCAGTCTGAACTTGCCTGGAATCCTCCACTATGAACCAGGGCCAGAATGACAAGTAGACAGAGGTAGGCGCATCACCTCATATCAGACTGAAAGAGAGCGCAAGGTTGTTTGGAGCAGGTTAATGTGCTGAGCCTGCTCCATATGTGGCAGGTGCCAGCGATTAGTTATAGGAACATCTGCTTACAGAAGACAGGACCCCATATAGATCCGATCTTGGCCATTTAACTATGTAGTTGCACAATTCAACCGTCAATCACTGTATCTACCTCACTAATACATGTAAGAGCAGTACAGGACATGTAGTACCTCACTGTACTGTAGAGAGGAGTTACTAGACCACCAATCACTGCATGCACCTCACTAATACATGTAAGAGCAGTACAGGACATGTAATACCGCACTGTACTGTAGAGAGGCGCTATAGACCACCAATCACTGCATGCACCTCACTAATACATGTAAGAGCAGTACAGGACATGTAGTACCGCACTGTACTGTAGAGAGATGCTATAGACCGCCAATCACTGCATGCACCTCACTAATACATGTAAGAGCAGTACAGGACATGTAGTACCGCACTGTACTGTAGAGAGGAGCTATAGACCACCAATCACTGCATGCACCTCACTAATATGTGTAAGAGCTGTACAGGACATGTAGTATCGCACTGTTCTATAGAGAGGCGCTATAGACCACCAGTCACTGCATGCACCTCACTAATACATGTAAGAGAAGTACAGGACATGTAGTACCACACTGTACTGTGGAGAGGGCTATACACCGCCAATCACTGCATGCACCTCACTAATACATGTAAGAGCAGTACAGGATGCGTAGGACCACACGGTACAATAGAGAGGAGCTATAGACCACCAACCACTGCATGCACCTCACTAATACATGTAAGAGCAGTACAGGACATGTAGTACCGCACTGTACTGTAGAGAGGCGCTATAGACCACCAATCACTGCATGCACCTCACTAATACATGTAAGAGCAGTACAGGACATGTAGTACCGCACTGTACTGTAGAGAGATGCTATAGACCGCCAATCACTGCATGCACCTCACTAATACATGTAAGAGCAGTACAGGACATGTAGTACCGCACTGTACTGTAGAGAGGCGCTATAGACCACCAACCACTGCATGCACCTCACTAATATGTGTAAGAGCAGTACAGGACATGTAGTACCGCACTGCACTGTAGAGAGGCGCTATAGACCACCAATCACTGCATGCACCTCACTAATACATGTAAGAGCAGTACAGGACATGTAGTACCGCACTGTACTGTAGAGAAGCGCTATAGACCACCAATCACTGCATGCACCTCACTAATACATGTAAGAGCAGTACAGGACATGTAGTACCGCACTGTACTGTGGAGAGGGGCTATATGCCGCCAATTGCTGCATGCACCGCTCTAATACAAAGGTTTTACAAGTAAAATGTTCCTAATTATCGGCTGGATCAATGTCTGGGACTTTGTATCTTGAAACAACACTTAACATACAACGTCCTGGGAAAGACCATTGTATGTTGAAAATATTGTATCCTAAGGTCATTGTAAAGTGAGGGATCACTGTATTTCAGGATAGTTTACAAGTGATGAGCCCCTTAATGGTCTAGTAGCATATGGAGACCAAAATACTATTAAAAAAGTTTTTAGAATATAAAAAAGTAAAAAATAGTAAAAGCTCCCATCCTCCATCCATCACTGTATTCATCACTGTGAACACCATAATAAAAATTACCCAACTCGAAAATTGTGGGTTTTTTCTTGGATCGCTTCTGCTCCCCAAAATATTGGAATTAAAAGTGATCCAAAAGCTGTGTGTACCCAAAAATGATACCAAAGAAAAAAAAATTTCAGTCCACCAAAAATAAGGTGTTGGTCTGAGATAATGGCGCTGCTTAGCAAATTGAAGAAATAGAATCAATAGAATTGTACAGACCTGCAGAATAGACAGAAGAGAGTTATGTCGTTCAGTAAACTTCCCAAAATCTAGCACAATCGCGTTTTTTGTCCCATTCCATGTGGCCGGGGAGGGCGCAGCCACCATGCAAACCATTTGAATTTTCCATATTAGGGGGTGGGGATGGGCGCAACATTTGTCCTATTTGCTTAGGGCCACAAAAAGTGCTTGTTCTGGTCCTGCTCTGAGTCACTTGGGACCACGGCCAGGATGACAGATAGGTGAAGGTAGGCAACTGCCAAGGGTGCCAACTGATCACAGGCAAAAAAGGGAGTGCAAGGAGGTGTGGAGAGGGCTGAATATTCCATTGGGTGGGTGCTATATGCCTTATTTGCCTAAGGCACCTGAATACCTTTTCCCAATCCTGCTTGGGACATGTATCAAACTCAAGGCCCATGTGCCAAATCCAGCCCGCCATGTCTTTACATAGGGCCCACGGGAGCTTAAACACAGAGAGCAGGGATGGATAAGGTCCGGACACAGAAGTACCCACTCACCATTCTCCTTACAGGACACAGTCCGTCTCTGGCAGAGGCAGTGACGCCAGATGAGGAAGCGTGCGCCTTTTTCGATTCGGAGATCCACCACGCACCTCCACACCGCTATTTTCAGTAACTCCCAGGTGGTGGTACAGCTTTGACAGTCTAAAGCTCGGTTCACATATGCATTGGATGTTCCATTTGGATCCTCCGTCCCATTGAGAGTGATGGAATAACTAATGCTAATCTTTCCTTCTCGATGATGGACACTGCGGCGAAAACCCGATGGACCCATTGTAATTAATAGAGTCCATCGGGCCCCATGGGTGTCCGTTGTGAAATGGATCCCATGGTTTCTGTTTTCACCTCTGCCCCGGAGGTTCCGAACATTCCGAACGGAACATTCCGAACGGAACAATTCGAACGGAACATTCCGAACTGAACAATCCGAACGGAACATTCCGAACGGAACAATCCGAACGGAACATTCCGAACTGAACACTCCGAACTGAACACTCCGAACTGAACATTCCGAACTGAACATTCCGAACGGAACATTCCGAACGGAACACTCCGAACGGAACACTCCGAACGGAACATTCCGAACGGAACATTCCGAACTGAACATTCCGAACTGAACATTCCTAATGGAACATTCCAACGGAATCTCTGATGCAGATGTGAACCAAGCCTGACCCAAGTACCCTCCGTCGTTGGGAGTTCAGTGCTAAAGAGGTGGTAGCAGCTCACTATTACACAACCTTAAAGGACATCTAGGCCTTTTACTAACCCGTAGTCTACCATGGCCCTTTAAAGGCAACCATAATGCTGATGTGGCTTTAGTAAAAAGGAGTTTGACTCCCCTTAGGCGAAAACATTGTTAAAGGAGTCAATTCTTTTTGCTGCCATTAGGGGGCGCACCAGGTATTCAGATTATTAAGAGAGTATGTATAAATTCCTACACCTGCTGGGGTTCACACCCCAATCTATCAACCCCTTATCAGCAGTTTTGACCTTAACGGCAATGTTTTTTTTTCCACATTTTTTTAATCTCATAATCTGTTTATTTTTCTATTGGTCTCGCCGTTTGAGGGCTTGTTTTCTGCATTGGTTGACAAGTAGTGTTTTTCATTGCCACCATTTTGGTGTTCAGATAACTACTTAACCCTAATAAACTTTCTTCTGGAACAGAAAAAAGTATAAGAGTATAAATGACACAACTTTATTCTGATGGGAAGTTGTTTTTTTTTCCAATTCATTTATATATCGCCATTATATTTCACAGCGCTGTACAGAGGTAGTCATCATTCACGTTGGTACCTGTCCCCTTTAGGGCTCACAGTCTAAATTCCAGATGAACCTATCTGTATGTTTTTGGAGTCCAAGAGAAATCGGAGGAAACACACACAAACAATCCACATTACACCATGGAGGGAAAATGGCAAATTGGGCACAATTTTTCCTTGTCATTCAGGGGTGCACTTTTGTTGCCAGTGGTTTAGACACTGATGGTTGTGTGCTGAGTTATTTTGAGGTCACACCACATTTACACTGTTATACAAGCCATGCACTGACTTCTTTATATTGTATCAAAGTGTCAGATCTTCAGTGTTGCTCCATGAAAAGATATAATAAAATATTTAAAAAAATGTGAGGGGTGTACTTACTTTTGTGAGATAGTGTACAGATTCCTGCAGATGTTGTCTTTGGTGTGATTTGAACCCAGGACCACAGAGCTGCAACCACTGAGCCATCGAACTGTATCGCACTAACCACTGAGCCACCGTGCTGCATCGCACTAACCACTGAGCCACTGTATTGCATCAAACTAACCACTGAGCCACCGTGCTGCAACAAACTAACCACTGAGCCATCGTGCTGCATCACACTAACCACTGAGCCACCGTGCTGCATCACACTAACCACTGAGCCACCGTTTTGTATCACACTAACCACTGAGCCACCATGCTGCATTACACTAACCACTGAGCCACTGTGCTGTATAACACTTACCATTGAGCCACAGTGCTGCATCACACTGACCACTGAGCCAACGTGCTGCATCACACTAACCACTGAGCCACCGTGCTGCTATGTACGAACCACTGAGCCACTGTGCTGTATCACACTTACCATTGAGCCACCGTGCTGCATCACACTAACCACTGAGCCACCGTGCTGCATCACACTAACCACTGAGCCACCGTGCTGCATCACACTAACCACTGAGCCACCGTGCTGCATCACACTAACCACTGAGCCACCGTGCTGCATCACACTAACCACTGAGCCACCGTGCTGCATCACCCTAACCACTGAGCCACCGTGCTGCATCACACTAACCACTGAGCCACCGTGCTGCATCACACTAACCACTGAGCCACTGTGCTGCATCACACTAACCACTGAGCCACTGTGCTGCATCACACTAACCACTGAGCCACTGTGCTGCATCACACTAACCACTGAACCACTGTGCTGCATCACACTAACCACTGAGCCACCGTGCTGCATCACACTAACCACTGAGCCATCGTGTTATATCACACTAACCACTGAGCCATCGTGCTGTGTCACACTAACCCCTGAGCCACCGTGCTGCATCTCACCAACCAGTGAGCCACCGTGCTGCAACAAACTAACCACTGAGCCACCGTGCTGCATCACACTAACCACTGAGCCACCGTGCTGCATCACACAAACTACTGAACCACCGTGCTCCATCACAATAACCACTGAGCCACCGTGCTGCATCTCACTAACCACTGAGGCTCCGTGCTGCATCACACTAACCACTGAGCCACTGTGGTGCATCACACTAACCACTGAGCCACCGTGCTGCAACAAACTAACCAGTGAGCCACCGTGCTGCATCCCACTAACAACTGAGCCACCGTGCTGCATCACACTAACCACTGAGCCACCGTGCTGCATCACCCTAACCACTTAGCCACCGTGCTGCATCACACTAACCACTGAGCCACCGTGCTGCATCTCACTAACCACTGAGCCACCGTGCTGCATCACCCTAACCACTTAGCCACTGTGCTGCATCACACTAACCACTGAGCCACCGTGCTGCATCACACTAACCACTGAGCCACCGTGCTGCATCACACTAACCACTGAGCCACCGCACTGCATCACAGTAACCAATGAGCCACCGAGCTGCATCGCACTAACCACTGAGCCACCGAGCTGCATCACACTAACCACTGAGCCACAGTACTGCATCACACTAACCACTGAGCCACTGTGCTCCATCACACTAACCACTGAGCCACCGCGCTGCATCGCAATAACCACTGAGCCACCATGCTGCTCCAAACAACAGTGCTAGCCACTGAGCCATGTTTTACTTCTTTTGCATAATAAATACTCCTTAAAAAAAGTATTGCTTTTGTGTTTCAAGAGTCTTTTGGTAGTTGTACTAAGATGGAAAAACTTATGATTCATTGTTGAGCAATTGCACCACGTGAAGTTGATTAAAGTCTCCCTTAACTACTTTAATGCACAGTCTATACTGACAGCATTATCTCCAATCCCAGCTGTATATCCGACTGTGGATATCACAGCATTTGCTTTTGAGCCCTAGTACTCTACCTCCCATCGTCATTTGTGTACTGCAGTCTGCAGGAAGCCCTTCCAGACAACAGTGTATATATATATATATATATATATATATATATATATATATATATATATATATATATATATATATATCATAATCTCCAAAAAATTGGGAATCTCGCAAGAGAACAAAGAGTGACTTTTGATCACTATCTTACTATTTTGCCATAGGCAAACTTAAACTCTATCAGTTCTCTATCTGTTAAACACTAAAACGTAACTTTTTATTATATATAACTCTTAACCTCTATACACACTATTTAAAAACCTGATTTCTAACCTCACCATTTAACCCTTTTAGCTTCTGAGAGAGGGAATATCTCCCTTTCTATTATCAAGTCTGGTGGAACCCCACCTACTAACAGGGGAGCCTTATATCTATAGCAAAGTACTAGCTTCAGTAAGGGATCCCAAGCCAACTACTTGGGCAGTCGTACCTAATCTCATAGACACAGAACACATAAGGCCCCCTTGTGACACCCCTGCAGCAGGTGACACTTGTAGACAGAGGTCACCTGCGAGGTCAGATATGACGTTTTAAATTGTGATCTCTCACCTCTGTCTACAAGTGTCACCTGCTGCAGACGGGGTCACAAAGGGGCCGTAGGGGTGCTGTGTCTATGAGATTAGGGACGACTGCCCAAGTAGTTGGCTTGGGATCCCTTACTGAAGCTAGTACTTTGCTAATAGATATAAGGCTCCCCTGTTAGTAGTGGGGTTCCACCAGACTTGATAATAGAAAGGGAGTTTACTCCCTCTCTCAGAAGCTAAAAGGGTTAAATGATGAGGTTAGAGATCAGGTTTTTAAATAGTGTGTATAGAGGTTAAGAGTTTAGATATAATAAAAGTTACGTTTTTAGTGTTTAACAGATAGAGAACTGATAGAGTTTAAGTTTGCCTATGGCAAAATAGTAAATATAATATATATATATATATATATATATATATATATATATATATATATATATATATATATATATATAATATCTCTCGATAAAATATTTTAGATAATTACCAGATTATGTGAAAAGCAGAGGAGTTGGAACTTTATATTAGGAAACAAGGCTCCTATCCGTAAAAATAACTTGTGATTTATTTAAAAAAAAAGCAATAAAACTATAGGTCCACCTCTACGTCCTGTAGTCTACTCACTCCTGAGTCTCTAGTCACACAGAGGTCTGTTTATGTAAAATTATTTAACCTAAAAATACAAGAGCTATGAGTAGCTAAAATGTAACTGAGTGGTTAGCACTTTTGCCTTTCAGAAAGGAGTCCTAGGTTTAAATCCCTGCAGGAAACAGATGTGCTTTTTTTTCTCTTTCTAAATGCACGTACCTGATTGAGGTTTTTTTTTTTTCTCTTTTCTTGAGGGGCGGGGGTTAAAATAATTCTTATCAGCACTATTTAATTACTAAGAAGTACAGACGACAAGAGTAGAATGACAGCACCTGGAGTTGAACACTCGCTCAGCAGTGAGTGTGTGTGATTACTAAGTAGTACAGAGGATGGGAGAAGAATGACAGCACCTGGGGTTGAACACTCGCTCAGCAGTGAGTGTATGTGATTACTAAGCAGGAAAGAGACGGACAGTAGCTGTCTGAGAAGAGAGGAGATGTCTGAGCATGTGCGGCCAGGACTGAGGAGCTCTCGCAATTGGTTGCATCCCCTAGAGACGAGCTGTATGCTATGGATCAATAAGGGAGCAGCTAAAACAAAAATGGTGCAGAATGTTTGATAATGATGAATGGTGAAAATGTTTATTATTTAATTTGCAAGCTTCCCATGTCAATTTTACTTGGTGATAAAACCTCTTTAACTTTCCTATGTACTAAATATTTAATGTAGAATGTTATCAATGTGAATATAATACACTTGGAAACCACTCTTTACAATCCTGCATTTGCCTCTGGCTCCGAGTAGTGTCCGTGTCCATTTCAAATATCTTATAATTGCCAATGTTATGGTGAAAGTGACAGGGATATTGTATCTGTTCATGTTCTCTATAATTACATTGCAACTTATACCATAATCCTTGCATAGGATACGGACATAACCTGAGAGTCCTGGGCTTTGGTATAAAATCTGTTATATGGCCCTTACCTGCCATGTTTCATTTATAATACTAGTGCCTGCTTATCTTTGTACCCCCCAGGAACCAGGGCCTGGATGTGAATGTTACCTTTGCACCCCCTAAAGCTATGAACTTTGTACTAAGAGGTTACATTTCAAAATAAACCAAATGTTCTGAACCCCAGGAGCATGAGAGGTGTCCCCTGTCGGCTTCAAGATTTGTCTTCCACTGGGTTGTGCTATCATTTTAGTTCCAGAGACCATGGTGAGCCAGTATGACCCTGCCCAAGGGTGTACATAGCACGTGTGATTGCTATGGGGATCCCAGAAGATGGGGATCACTGCAGAGCCCAGAGTGAGCCAGTATGACCCTGCCCAAGGGCGTACATAGCCTGTGTGACTGCTATGTGGCCCCAGAAGATGGGGGACACCACACAGCCCATAGAGAGCCAGAATGATTCTGCCCAAAAGTGTGCACAGCCCATGTGACTGCTACTGGGCCCCAGAAGATGGGCACACCTGCGAGCTGATGGTGAGTCATTATGATCCTGCACAAGGGTGTTCATAGTCTATGTGACTGCTACTGGGCCCCAGAAGATGGGGGACACCACACAGCTCATGGTGAGCCAGAATGATCCTGCACAAGTGTGTACATAGCCCATGTGACTGATATGGGGTCCCAGAAGAAGGGCTCACCTGAGAGCTGATGGTGAGTCAGTATGATCCTGCACAAGGGTGTTCATAGTCAGTGTGACTGCTATGGGGGGACCTAGAAGACGTGGAACCCAAAAAACCCATGGGACCAGAAAGACCCCCCAAAGGTGTCAAGCCTGTTTACTGCTATTGGCCCCAGAAGATGGGGCCCACAAGCCCATGTGACCAAATATTCCCGCCCAAAAAGGGGTCATAGCCCAAGTGACTATATGACCCCAGAAGAGGGCCCCAAGAGCCCATGGAGTCATTTTAACCTGCCCAAGGTTAATAGCCCTGTTGACTGATATGGGCCCAGAAATGGCAGACCTGAAAAGCTGATAGGGAGTCAGTATAATCCTGCCCAAGGGTATATATAGCCTGTGTGACTGATATGGGCCCCAAAACATGGGCTGACCTGAGAGCTGATTGGGAGTCAGTATGATCCTGCACAAAGGTGTACATAGTCTGTGTGTCTGCTATCGGACACCATAATATGAGGAACAGCGCAAAGACCACGGTGAGCCAGTATAGGGGGGACACATTGCAGATTGGTTTTGTCTCCATGGATGGATATGATAACCCATAAATGGGATGAAGGCACCAGGACCTCTTGTCGATTGCACTGGAGTCAATCAGCAGCTGAAAGGGGTCACATTTTTACCCTTGCTATGGCCACCTCCCCCCTCTTCCTGCATCTCTGACCCTGTCCACACCTGTCCGGTTGGTATCAGGCCGTGTACATCACCTGACATTGTTGATATTCTCCATAGTAACCAATTGTTCTCAAACACAGAGAGTTACATTGTCTCCAGGGAAGCGTTTACACAAATCACCGGTTACAAAGGAGCAGCTACCGACAACGAAACCCAACACCAGGTACATAGACGACAATGCATCGCTATGGTGGGGCCGACGAGCCCCAACAGAGGACACGGCAGCGAGAGGGCCCAAACATGAGAGATGAGGACAGACATTATAAATTATAATGTATGACTATGACATCATCAACTGTATCATAATATATCAATGAGATCTGATGCTTCCAAATACAGTGAAATACATCTAATGTGGATGAGGATAATCCACAAAGTCTGATAATCCAGAAAGTCTGACAATCCAGCATTTCCATCACAGAACTATTACAATATAACATGGTTTATTCTGGACCCATCACGGTTCTTCTGAACGGATCCTAGATGGCTTTGTTTTTGGGATTTCTTCCTAAATGCAAAAGTTTTCAGTTGGTTTTACAGATGGTTTTCGGATCTGAAACAGTCTGTAAAGCGACTGTCAACCTTTTACATTGACTTCAATAGAAAATCCGTGCAGCAGTCCCCACTGCAAGGAAATTTTTCCCCCGGGCTTTTTTGCACCGGGCCGGGATCCTTAAAAAGTTAGAACATGTTCATTCTTCTGCCCGGTTTTCAGGCAGAACATGTGAGTGAAAAGGGGACGGCTTGAATCTGCAAACCGTGGACAAAGCCCGTCCCCCTATGTGCAAAAAAAGACAAAATACAAGTCAGAAAATCCGACTGGTATTTGGTCTTTGACATGGGAACGCACCCTAAGGTCGCATTTACACGGCACAGACCAAATACTGGTCGGAAATCCTGACTGATATTTGGTCTATTTTTGGCACGCTGGGGGACGGATTTTCTCCACGGTTTGTGGATTCAAGCCCTCCCCCTTCGCACCGACTTGTTCATGTTCCGCTGCACGGATTTTCCATTAGGTTATGTTCACACGGCGCAATTGCGGTGCGTACAGTACGGGTGATTTGGGAGTCATGCTGATCACGGCGTACTCCCGCGGCATGGGGGGGGGGGGCAGCCCGCCGGCCCCATTGACATTCATTACTCGTGGTGCGTATTCGCCGCAAGTAATTGACATGTCACTTATCTCCCCGCGCGTACAATACAATCGTATTATACGAGCGGGAAGAGGAGGCGTAATCCATAGTTCTCTATGAGAGCTGTGGATTACCGTAAATTTGGCGCTCGCTCGTATTATAGCGCAAATACGAGGCAAAATGCGCACTGAAATTTGCCCGTGTGAACATACCCTTAAAGTCCTTGTAAAAGGTTGCAGCCGGTTTACAGACGGCTTTCAAATCCAAAAACCATCTGTAAATCCAGCTGAAAACTCGTACCGTCTATGTCTACACAGCACAGGTTTTTGGTCAGATTTTCGGAGGATTCAGTATTTAGCACAGATTTTTTACTGCTTGGTTTTGAAATCCGTCGGATTTTCAAACCTGCCAGATCTTCTGCCGGATTGCTGTCGGATTCCCGCCCATTGAATGTACGGGGCCGATGGCAAGTCTGAAAACCGACCGTGGTTTTAAGCACAAATCTGCACCAAAAACCATGGTAGTTAAAATAGCATCGGATTTTGGATGATATTTTAACTTAGCTGTGTAGACATAGCCTAAGGGTTTTCCACCTTCACACATGAGTTTTCTTATTCTATTCTATGACTATTTAAAAAGATAGAATATCGGGTGATCCAGCAGCTCGGGTTCTCTTGCTTCCAAATTAAGAAGCAGTTTTGCAAAAGATGCTATTACAGTTACATGTGTTTTTTGTCTTTTTCAAGCATTTTTTTTTTTTTGCCAAAAAGTACAGCAGCCAAATAATAGCTGGAAGTTAACAGGCAAATAAAAGTCGAGTCACATTATTATTAACAGTTTCAGTGTCGGCAGCGCGTAGCTCATGAAGGAAGTAATGTGTAGAGCGCTGGCTTAGTGGGTGTATAAAGTGTGGGATAGGCTGTCTGCACACATTCCCCTCAATACGGTCATGGGTAAAAGGGGTGATTTGTCAGAGTTGCAAAAAGGGATCATTATCGGCATTCAGGTTCATGATGGTGAGATTAGTGAAAATGTGAAGTCTGTGACCTGTTGGCGGCTGCTGTGGTGAAAGTATTGTGAGTGGAGAAATGGCGCCATTGTGAATAAGAGACGAGGAAACTACAGACACCACGCGCCATTGATGTGAGAGGTGAACGGCAGCTACACAGGGGCACAAGGGCAGAGGACAAAGGGGAGCAACTCACCACCAAAATAACCCAGGGGATGAACAGACGTGACTAACACAACAGTGAACCTACTGAATATGGGGCCCCAGATCAGACGGATGTCACTGCACCTCTGCTCACCCTTCTGAATCTGGGGCCCCAGAGCAGACGGATGTGTCTGCACCTCTGCTAACCCTACTGTGTATGGGGCCCCAGAGCAGTCGGATGTCACCGCACCTCTGCTAACCCTACTGGTGTATGGGATCCTGGAAGCAGACGGATGTCACTGCACTCTGCTAACCCTACTGATATGGGGCCCCAGAGCAGAGGACTTTCACTGACACATCTGGCTACCTATGTGTATGGGGCCCCAGAGCATCGGATGTCACTGCACCTTGCTAACCCTAGTGTGTATGGGGCCCCAGAAGCAGACGGATTTCACTGAACCTCCCCACTGCTAACCTATGTGTATGAGGCCCCAGAGCTGACGGATGTCACCGCACCTTGCGTAACCCTATGTGTATGGGGCCCCAGAGCAGACGGGATTTCAACTGCACCTCGCTAACCTTACTGTGTATGGAGGCCCAAGAGCAGACGGATGTCAACTGCACCTCTGCTAACCCTACTAGTGTATGGGGAGACCGGAGCCGAAGGAATGTCCACTGCACCTCTGCTAACCTACTGTGTTTGGGGCCCGGAGCAGACGGATGTCACATGCAACCTTTCTGCTTACTCTACTTGTGTATGGGGCCCGGAAACAGACGGATGTCACTGCACCTCTGCTAACCCTACTTGAGCTATGGGGCCTGTGCCAGACGGGGCGATGTCGCGCACCCTCTGCTAACCCTACTGGTGTATGGGGGACCCAGGAGCAGACGGATGTTCACAGCACCTCTGCTAACCCTACTGTGTATTGGGGCCCAGAGCAGACGGAATTCACTGCAACTCTGCTAACTACTGTGTATGGCGGCCCCGAGAGCAGACAGATGTCACTGCACCTCTGCTTAAACTACTGTGATGGTGACCCGGAGACAGACGGATGTCACTGAACCTTGCTAACCCTACTGTGGTATGGGGCCCCTGAGCAGACGGCTGTCACTGCACCTCTGAAACCCTACCTGTGTATGGGGAAACCGGAAGCAGACAGATGTCACTGCACATCTCTGCTTACACTACTGTGTATGGGCCTGTGAGCAGACGGTTGTCACTGGCACTTGCTAACCCTACTGTTGTATGGCGTCCGAGCAGACGGATGTCACTGCACCTCTGCTAAACCCTACTGTGTATGGGGCCCTGGAGCAGAACGGATGTCACTGGCACCTCTGCCAACTACTGTGTATGGGGCCCAGAGCAGCAGATGTCATGCACCTCTGCTAACCTAGTGTGTATGGGGCCCTGGAGCAGACGGATGTCACTGCACCTCAGCAAACCATTTAATTTTCATGGCAGTATTGGAGTTGGACCCACGCTGATTGACAAAGGGTTGTCTTCTCTGATGAGTCACATTTTTTACTTTATCGATCGGATGGACGTTGGTGTGTCAGACAAGAAATATCCAGCCGCTGTGGGTCCTCTGGATGGAGGTGTTGTCTCTATGGACCCTTCAGCAGTTGTGGAGCCCCTGGATGGTCGCGGTGTTGGCTCTTATGGACCCTCCAGCAGCTGTGTCCCCCCTGGATGTAGTGTTAGCTCTTGGACCCTCCAGGCAGCTGTGGGGGCCCTGGATGGTGGTGTTGGGCTCTATGGCCCATACAGCAGCTGTGAGGCCCCTGCGATGGTGGGTTGTTGGCTTATGGCTCCTCAAAGCTGTGGGGCCCCTGGATGGTGGTGTTGGCTCTATGACCCTCCAGCAGCTGTGGGACCCTGGAGGGAAAGGTGTTGGCTCTATGGACCCTCCAGCAGCTTGTGGGGTTCCTGGATGGTGGTGTTGGCTCTATGGCCCCTCCCGCCGCTGGGGACCCCTGGATGGAGGGTTGCTCTATGGTCCTCCAGCATGCTGTGGGGGGCCTGGATGGTGGTGTTCTGGATCTATGACCTCCAGCAGCTTGTGGGAACCCTTCGGATGGCGTGTTGGCCTCTTGGCTCCCTCCAGAAGCTGGGGGGAACCCTGGATGGTGCGTTTGTTGGCTCATGGAACCTCATGCAGCTGTGGGGACCCCTGGACTGGTGGTGTTGCTCTATGGTCCCTCCAGCAGCTGTTGGATAGCCCCTGGGATTGTGGTGCTGGCTCCATGGCTCCTCCAGCAAGATGTGGGACCCCTGGATGGTGCTGTTGGCTCTATAGCCCCTCAGCTAGATGTGGGAGCCCCTGGTTGGTTGTGTTGGCTCTATGGCCTCTTCCAGCAAGCTGTGGGGCCCTGGTTGGTCGGTGTTGGCTCTATGGCCACTCCAGCAAGCTGTGAGGCTCCTGGATGGTAGGTGTTGGTTCTAATGGACCACCAGAAGCTGTGGAGCCCCTGGATGGTGTGTTGGCTCTATGGCCCCTCCAGCAGCTGTGGGGGCCATTGGATGGTGGTGTAGCTCTATGGAACCTACCAGCAGCTGTCGGGGGACCCTGGATGGTGGTGTTGGATACTATGGACCATCAGCAGCTGGTCCCCACTGGATGGTGGTGTGTCTCTATGGCCTCTCCAAGCTGCTGTGTCCACCCTGGATGAGTGGTGTTGGCTCTATGGACCCTCTGCAGCTGTGGAGCCCATGGATGGTGGTGTGGCTCTAGGCCACTCCATGCAGCTGTGGGTCTCCTGGATAGTGGTGTTGGCCTCTATGGAACTTCAGCTGCTGTGGGTCTCCTGGGATGAGTGGTGTTGGCTCTATGGCCTCTCCAGCAGTGGTTGGGAGCCCCTGGGTGGTGGTGTTGGCTCTATGCGCACCTCCAGCAGCTGTGGGTCTCTGAGATGGTGGTGCTGGATCTATGGCCTCTCCTGCAGATGTGTCCCCCCTGGATGGTGGTGTTAGCTCTATGGACCCCAGCAGCTGTGGAGCCCTTGGATTGGTGGTGTGGCCTTATGGCCTCTCCAGCAGCTGTGGATCTCCTGGGATTGTCGGTGTCTTGCTCTATGAGGATCTTCCAGCAGCTGTGGGTTTCCTGGATGGTGGTGTTGGGCTCTATGGCTCCTCAGCAGCTGTTGTGGGAGCCCTGGGTGGTGCGTGTTGGCTCCTATGGACACTCCAGCAGCTGGGGGTTCTGGATGGTGGTGTTGGCTCTATGGCTCTCCAGACTAGATGTGGCAGCCTGCGCATGGGGGTGTTCGGCTCTATGGCTCCCTAGCAGCTGTGTGAGCCCCTTGGATGGGGGTGTTGGCTCTATGGACCATCTAGCAAGATGTGGGTCTCCTGGATGGTGGGGTTGGCTCTATGGAACCCAGCAGCTGTGGGTAGCCCTGGAATGGTGTGTTGGCTCTATGGCTCCTCTAGAAGCTGTGAAGGGCCCTGGATGGTGGTGTTGCGCTTCTTTGGAACCCTCCAGCAGCTGTGGGGCCCCTGGATGGTGGTGTGGGCTCTATGGACCCTCCAGCAGCTGTGGGGCCCCTGGATGGTGGTGTTGGCTCTATGGACCCTCCCGTAGCTGTGGGGCCCCTGGATGGTGGTGTTGGCTCTATGGACCCTCCAGCAGATGTGGGATGCAGTCAGCTCTAGATACACGTGACAATCTACCAGGACCTTAGTGAGTCACTCTCAGCCCATTTAGCTGCTGTCCACACTGGATATTAGCTGGTGGTCAGATTTATAGGACTTCGGTGTTGATTCAGAGAAAGCTAAAAGCCACTATGAGGTGGACGCTAATTGCCCCAAACAAGAGATTAATTTCTAAATATGGCAATCAGAATAAATCTGTGAATTCTCCCTGCTTTGTCCTGCTTCTTCTTTCAGTGTGCTCAAAAGGGGACATTTATGATTTGCTTGAACTGCATATCATGTGACACAGCAGACTTTACTTCACCATGTCTTTCCCCACAGTGTATTCTCTCTAGCCTAACAAAGGTCTGTTTATGTAAAGAGCTGTGAGTAGCTACAATGTAGCTGAGTGGTTTGCACTTCTGTGTTTCTGTCTAGAGTTCCTAGGTTCAAATCCCTGCAGGAACCAAACATGAATTTTGTTTGACTAATTACTAAGGAGCATAAAGGATGGGAGTAGAATGACAGCACCTTTGGTTGAACAACCACTCAGCAGTGAGTATGTGTGATTGCTAATGAGTACAGGGGGAGGAAGTAGAATAACAGCACCTGGGGTTGAACACTCGCACAGCAGTGAGTGTGTGTGATTACTAAGGAGTACAGAGTACGGGAAGTAGAATGACTAGCACCTGGGGTTGAACACTTGATTCGCAGAGTGAGAGATGTGTGATTACTTAAGGAGTAACAGAGGACGGGAGTAGAATGACAGCACCTGGGGTTGAACACTTGCTCCGCAGGTGAGTGTGTTTGTGATTAATAAAGGAGTACCGAGGAACAGGAGATTAGAACGACAGCACCTGGGGTTGAAACATCTGCAGTGAGTGGTGTACATCACTTATGGAGTACAGAGGAACAGGGTAGAATGACTGCACCTGGGGTTGTTACACTTTCTCAGCATGTGGAGTTTGTCGTGATTACTAAGGAGTTAAAAGAGTACAGAGGACAGGAGTGCATGACAGCATCTGGGGTTGAACTCTCGCTCAGCAGTGAGATGGTGTGTGATTACTAAGGGAGCACAACAGGACAAGGGAGTAGAATGACAAGCACTGGGGTTGTACTCTCGCTCAGCAGGTGAGTTTGTGTGTGATTACTTGAGCAGGAAGAGACCTGGGGACAGTAGCTCCACTGACAGGAGAGGCTATGCTGCTTGTGCATGTGCGGACCAGGAATTAGGAGCTCTCGTCACTGGTCGTATCCGGGAGGACAAGCTGTACACTATGGATCACTAAGGGAGTAGCTAAAACAAAAATGGTGCAGAATTTTGAATAATGTTTACTATTTGATTTGCAAGCTTCCCACATCAATTTGACTTTGTGGGAAAACCCCTTTGACTCTTCCTTCACTGGAGCTGGGCCTTGGTCGGTTGTATGTGAACCTCATTTACAAGGACCTCAATTTCCCAACAAATTTTGCCTCCTCCTAACCAGAGGTGAACCACTTGTGACCTGGGGACATGTGTCCCACGATGCAATTCTACATTTTTGGGGGGCACTAAGCAGTGGTCATACATTAGTTTAGCGGGTATTGTGATGCTCTGGTTTGAAGCCACCTTATCTCTTGGGAGTAGCACTTTCCCTGATGAGGTGTTGTTATTGGAATCGCACTTTGGGAACGTAAAAAACCGGGGATTTTTGGAAATTTTTTTTTTGAAAAATTTTTATTGGGGGTTTTTTTTATTTATAAAACCCCCCCTTGCTGGGCAGTGAATTTAGAACTAAATTTTTAAACCGGGGGTTTTTTGAATGAAAGAGGTTTGTTTCCCCCGAAAACAAAAGAAAAGGTTTATTTAAATGTTTGATTGCGGGACCCACCCCGATTGTTAAAATGGGGGTTTTCCCGCGTCCTTTTCTCGCTGCATTTTAGCTTTTCCCTTTATTTTCTCCCCCAAAAATTTTATTTAAGGGAGCGGTCATTTTTTGGCCAATGCTCCAATTTTAATGAAATTCCTTATGCAGGGGGGTAATACAGGGCCCCCGTTTAGCAAAACAGTGGGGGGGCCCCTGTTTTGGAAATTTTTTTTTTCCCTTTTTTGTTTGGGTAGGTGACTTTCCTGACACAACCCCTTTAATTATTCTCACAGCAGAGGGTTTGTTACAGTAGTATCAAGTCTAGTCAAACTTCTCTTGGGGTGACCAGGCTGGACTTCAGGCTTGTGCAATTTACCTGCACTGATACATTGCAGCAAACTACTAGGACTGGGAAAAGAGATTTGGGGCAATTCTGAATAAAACTGCAAAAAAATTTAAATTTATATTTTTTAAAAAAAATTAAAAAAAAAAAAAAGCCCGAGCAGATTTTTAAACCCCGGGGCCCGGGTGGGAAAAGACTAACAATGTACAGTCCCTCCCTGCGGTCTGGTTGCTCTTTTCCCTCCCCAAAAAACCCCCGCTCTTTTCCAAATTTTATTGCTCTTTTTCCCTCCTTATCTGCTCTTTTCCCTCTGTACCTGCTCTTTTCCCTCTATCAGTCTTTCCCTCTGTATTTGCCCCTTTCCCTCTGTATTTGCCCCTTCCCCTCTATCAGGGTTTCCCTCCTTATCCGCTCTTTTCCCTCTGTATCTGCTCTTTTCCCTCCCCCCTTTTTCTCTTTTCCCCCTTATTTCCCCCTTTCCCCCCTCTGCCTTTCCCCCCATTTCCCGTTTTGTTTTTTGACTCCCGGCTCTCCGCCCTGGGGGTCAAATTTGTTTTTTGGGGAAAAAGGGTTGTGTTGTGCTGCAGCCACTCCCGGGCTGGATTGTGTTATACACAGGGCAGGAGCCCTGGTGGGGAGGGGGTCACCTGGGCTCCTCTCACCTCCCTCCTGTTACAAAGGACTCTGCTGACACTGACTCCTATATATTTTGGGGGAGACAAAGAGGGGACGAGGTTCCCACAATTCCCAAAACCTAACTCTTTGGGCGGGGATATTCAGCTGAAAGCCGGGAGGCCTTGAAAATTTTAAAATTTTGTAAAATTTAAACATAAAATTCAATGGTTAATTATAAATTTAATAAATTATTATTTTAAATTATTTGTGATCATTAAAATATTGGGGAAATTTAAATTTTTGAATCATTATTAAATCTCAACTTAAAAGTATTTAAATTAAATCTTAATTTTATTTATTAAAAAATTAAATTATTTTTAAATTTAAAATTATCAAAGGGTTTAATTATTCAATATTATTGTAAATTCAATATTATTTAATGGTTTCCTAAAATTATTAATGGATCCAAATTAATTTATTAATATTTCATTAGTGATTTTTAAAATTATTATTGTAAAAAAACGTCTCTTTTATTTTTAACTGTTATTTGGGAAAAACAGGGTAAATTATTATTAATTAAAGTCGGGGCATTTTTCCTGTCCTCTTTAAGGGGAAATTAATTTGAATTCTTTATTGGATTAGTAAAATTCATTTAAAAAATTTAAAATTTTTAAATTATTAAGTGGTTATTCCCCCAAAATTTAAATTTTTGAATATTATAAAAAATTTTTATTCAATTGTTTTTTAAACAATTTTTCAAACTTTAAAAAATCTCATCTAGTGATCTTTCTATACAAACTCAAACTATACCCTTCATTATATGTCTCATCTACCTGAAAAAAAGTATCATTTTGTTATATATTTTTATTTTTGGGGGTTATTTATCCTGTCCAATCTCATATATCTAATCATATCTATACAATCTCATTTATGTGATCTCAGCTACAGAATCTCATCTATAAGATATCATCTACACAATCTCATCTATGTGATAACATTGGTACGGTCTTAGCTACACAGTTTTATCTATACAATCTTATCTATCTGATCCCATGTATACAATCTCCTATATCTGAATTCATCTATGCAGCCTTATCTAAATTTATCTATACATCCTTTTCTATCTGACCTCATATATACAATCTCATCTACCTGATCTCCTGTATACAATATCATCTGTACAGTCTCATCTATACAATCGCATGTATCTGATTTCAATTATTCATTCTCGTCATCTATATAATCTCATGTACAATCTCACCTACATGAACTGAGCTATCATATACTATATATGAGTTATATATGTTAGATTATATGAATGGGTCCCATCTCATCTCCTGCATTTGCAATTGTCATATGTGCAGTTTTCCAGTTCTATGTATATCTCAAAAGTCTGTCTGATCTTTGAGTTAATATCATATCTCACATCATGTGTAACTGTATAAACTATAAGTAACTTTCTAATCTCATCTGTCATGTGACTGTCCAATCTAATCCATCATATGCACGACTGTGTAATCTCGTATTATATTTGTGACTGTTCAGTTTGATGTATCCTGCATGTCACTGTCTAATCCCATCTGTTATATGAGTGACTGTCCAGTGTCTTCAGTCATATGATGGAGTTATACTCCACTCTCCAATGCCTCCTATTATATATGTAACTATTATGTATTATATCTCACGTATTATACTGTATATGACTGTTTAGTCTCATCTGTTCTATGTGCAACTGTCCATTCTCCTCTATAAAGTATGTGACTGCCCTATGTGCCTGCAGTCTCCTATCTAATCTGCTTGTGACAATGTATCACCTGATCTGTTATATCTATAATGTCCATCTCATGTGTCTATCAGATCCATCCAGCCTGACTCTAATCCTCTCCACCCTTTCCCCCATACAGAGGGAGTGCATCTCAGTCCACGTGGGGCAGGCGGGTGTCCAGATCGGCAATGCCTGCTGGGAACTGTACTGCCTGGAACATGGAATCCAGCCGGACGGGCAGATGCCAAGTGATAAGACCATCGGTGGCGGAGACGATTCCTTCAACACCTTCTTCAGTGAGACGGGGGCTGGTAAACATGTCCCCCGCGCGGTGTTTGTGGACCTGGAGCCCACTGTGATCGGTGAGTACATCAGCTCTGACTGCTGATAGAGGAGACGTCAGTGACCCTCTGGGGGACGCACGGGGCGGACGGTTCTGGAGCTCACATAGGAACCTCTATGATTTCTCTCCTACAGACGAGGTGAGGACTGGAACCTACAGACAACTGTTCCACCCTGAGCAGCTCATCACTGGTAAGGAAGACGCTGCCAACAACTACGCCCGTGGCCATTACACCATTGGCAAGGAGATCATTGACCTGGTGCTGGACAGGATCCGCAAGCTGGTGAGTCCATGGAGATGTTCATGTATCTAAAATGCTGAAAGCTGCAGAACATTGCACTTGACCTTCCTGTAGGATTTAGAAGTCGTTCTTTGGGAACAACCAGTCAGAACCTTGTTTTATCCTTAACCTGCTGTGGAGCAATGGCCTCCGCCCTCCAATTCCATAGAGCAACCACCAATGCTGAAACCTTGATACTTTCACATGATGATCTTCCTTTTCTGAGTAACATATGGGGCCACATGTATGAATCCCGCCGGGTCGGGGCGCACCTTTCCGCCAGTTTTCCGGCGGAATCTGCGCCTGATTTATGTCGGGGCCGGGGCGCGCTCATACATAGCATGTAAATCCGCCGCCTCGCCTGTGTTTAGGCGCAGTGCGGGTCCGAGGCACATGCGGGCCGCCTAAGATTCGGCGCCGGAGGTAGTGCACTCATACATGCGGGAAAAGTCCGCAGCGCCTGCCAGTGTGTTTAGGGCAGTGCGGGACTTGAGGCGCAGAGCGGCTCTGCGCCGATGATTCGCCGCCGGAGGTATCGCACTCATACATGCGGGAAAAGTTCCCTGCGCCTCCCAGTGTGTGTGGGGCACAGTGCGGGGACATGGCGCAGTGCGGGACTTAGGCGCCGTGCGGGACTGCGCCGAAAAACAGTTCCGATGCGAGACAGGCTGGAACAGCGAGAAATCATCCACATGTCGGTGCGGAGTATGAATCAAAAATCGCCTTTATAAAGGTGTTCAACATTCTCAGGAAAAGAGCTGAAACCTAAAAAATAAAAAATACATAAAACAAAATCACTTTCCAATATCCTACTTCAAGAATTAGGATATTGGAAATTACCGGGGAAATACAGTAATTAAAATTCAGAAAGCTTTTTCTGTTTTGGTCGGCATAAACCCCAACAGAAAAGAGCGACAGGGCCATTAAAAAAATGGTAAGTTTAGACCAATCAGAATCCCCGGGGGGAAAATTTCAAAAAACAGTAAAAAAACAGAAAAAAGCTATTGCTGAGCTAGCGGGGGCTTGGGACCCCCCAATCAGAGCGCGAGCACTTCTCCCATTATATCTATGGAGAGATGGGGGCACTGAAACCGGCCTCCCGCCCGTGCGGGATGAATATTAATCAAAAAAAATTTTATTAATGTAAAAAATTACAATAAAGACAAACCCTTCTTTCAAATAAACAGTTAAAATTCCCGAACAAAGCTTTGCCCCCGAGACCGGCTACATAGGGAAAAAAGCAAAAGAGAGAATGCAAATAAGTAATTTAAATTGTTTAAGCATTCTATTTTGGCCAAAAAACCCCCCAAACAGAAAAGGAGCGCAAGTCCCATTATATCCAAGGAGGAGAATTTACCAATCAAAAAGGGGCGACAATGGGCCCATAATCCTATGGGAAAAATTAAACCCAAACATATTCAAAGGGGCAGTTCAAAAAAAAGTAAAAAATCAAAACAGCGATTTTGGTTTAAACGGGGGCTCGTCCCTTAGCCAATCAGAGCGCACTACTTTCTCAAGAGTTCATGGGAAAAAAATTCTGAGCGCGCCTGTATTGGGTAAGTTAAAGAGGCCCGGGAAAATTTTACCAATGGAGCGGGGACGTCCTATGGGGTTTTTTTAATGCACTGAAAAAAAACTGTACATGGGGCCGAAATCAAATTTTAAACTACAGAATTGTCCCGTGTGTATATAAAAAAAATAATAGGGGGGGAACGAAAAAAAAAAAATTTCATCAAAAAATCAGTTTATTTCTTTATTTTTTAGCCAAGGGTCAATGAAAAGGGTCAACGAAAATAAAGAAAAAACATATTTTAATTGATTAATAATTTTTTTTCGTACCCCCAATTATATTCATTTTATTCACGACAACTTTTGTAGCTTTAATTTGATTTCGGCCATGTACAGTTTTATTTAAATTGCATTAAAAAACCTAGGGGCCGCTCGCTCCCCTTGGCCAAATAACGGCCCCTTTTTAACTTAACCAATCACAAAGCCCTCAGAAATTTCTTTTCCCCATAAACTCTTTGAAAATAGCTCGGCTCTGATTGGCTAACTGACGACCCCCCCCTTCAACCAATCACTCGTTTCGCATTTTTACTGTATTTTGAACTTCCCCCCTTTGATTTTTTTTTGTCCAAACTTCTCCATAGAATATAATGGGACTTTGTCGCTCCTATTCTGATTGGTTAATACTCCTTCATAGGTTAGAATGGACCACTGTCGCTCCTATTCTGATTGGTCCAAACTTCTCCAAATATAATGGGACATTGTCGCTCCTATTCTATTGGCTGGCTTCTTGCCGACCAATGAGAAAGCTTAAAAAAAATTTGAATTACTGTATTTCCCGCAATTCTCTCTATTGCAAATTCCCTATGTAGCGCCGGTCTCGGCGACAAACGCTGTTTCAGGTTTTTTAAACTGTTTATTTTGTAAAGAAGGTTCTGCT
The DNA here is from genome assembly GCA_025379985.1 of Phyllomedusa bahiana. Classification (NCBI taxonomy): domain Eukaryota; kingdom Metazoa; phylum Chordata; class Amphibia; order Anura; family Hylidae; genus Phyllomedusa; species Phyllomedusa bahiana. Next base: position 87,322 of record JAODAL010011357.1, read on the forward strand.
CTTTAAACTGAGAATTTTAACACTTAATAAAAATCATTTTTTTATTAATACTTCATGCCCACGGCGCTGAGCCCGAGATTTCAGAGCCCCCCATCTCTCCATAACTATAATGTCGAAGTAGCTCGCCTCTGATTGCTGGGATAGCCAAGCAACCGCTAGCTCACCAATCAGCTCTTTTCTGTCTTTTTTACTGTATTTTGAATTATCCCGCCGTGGATTCTGATTGGACTAAAACTTCCCTATAGGCCTTTGTTATGGGTCTTCTATAGCGATTCCTCCCTATTCTGATTGGCTGAGCTAGCCAAGTCCCGGTAGCTTAACCAATCAGCTCTTTCATCATTTTTACTGAAATTTTAAAACTATCCCGCCGGGATTTGATTGGTCAAAAACTTCCCCATAGGTTTTAATGGTTCACTGCCCGCCCCTATCTGATTGGCTGGTTTATGCCGACCAATGAGAATAGGTTTCAAAATTTTTAATTACTGTATTTCCCCAATTTGCAATATCATAAATTCTTGATATTGGCGTTCTAGATTTTTGGAAAGTGTTTTTTTTTTATTATTTTTATTTTTTAAGTTAAGCAATTTTATGACACTGTTTTATGCCTTTATAAAAGGCGATTTTTTGGAATTTTCTCCTGGCAGGAGCGGAGCCGAGATTTCTGTCGCGATCTTCATCGCTTCCTTGCATGTTCCGATCCTGCTTCACTTCCCTCTGTGGAGGATTTAGCCCAAAAATAAACCAGGTCTGCTTTCGGACCCTGCGGAGTGCTGCACTGCGCCTCGCTTTGCCGATTTGCCATCGTAATGCCTCGGAGTATACGAGCGCGCCGCGTCCCCCCCGGAACGCCTACCCCGCGCCCACACCCGCGCCCACTGCCCGCCCCTTCATGCGGGGCCAGCTGAAAGGGGCGAAACTGCGCCTAACACGAATCCCGCTCCGACAGGGGATCGGGCGGGAGGGCGTAAAAGCCAAAAAACGGGCGAAAAACCAAATCAACAGTCCCCATGATGTCTAACTTTTCCATTGTCTTCTTCAAGGCCCTCATGCACAGGTCCCCAGGGTTCCCATCTTCCACATTTTCGGTGGTGGCACGGACCCGGTTCACCTCCCTCTTGTGGAACTTCTTGTTGACTATCAAAAAGTCCAAGCTAGATTTCCCCTTAACCCCTGCCCCCCAATTCCACGCGTGGTTGAACCTAAAAAACCCACCCTCACCACCCACACCACACGGGGCCCTCGACTGCGCCTTCATGGGGGACAAGGGGGCTTTTAAAGACATCCCCGCAGGAACCGGGAAATTGAGCGCCCACCTAAAACCAACCTAAACCCGCCTGATGGTAATCGTGTCCCCATCACGGCCCTCTAGGTTTGATGGGTTTAATGTGGACCTGACAGAGTTCCAGACCAACCTGGGCCCAACCCCCTACCACTTCCCTCTGGCCACCATCCCCTGTCATCCCCCCGAGAAAGCTTACCATGAGCAGCTGTCTGTTCTGAATCCCAACCTTGCTTGGGCCCGGGCCAACCGATGTGAAATGTGACCCCAGACACGGCAAATAAAAAGGGGCTTGCTCCTCTGTACCGGGGGTGAGTGGTCCCCAAGGATGTCAATGCCCCCTTTGCCACCATCAAGACCAACCACCTCCATTTTGGGGGACGGGGCCCAACGGGTTCAAAGTGGTAAAATTCCCCAAACCCCCAACGTGGTTCCGGTGGGCCCGGCCAAGGGGCACGGCTTTGAATGTTGAGTAACCCCCCCCGCCACGCCGGGGCCTGGGCTGCCTGGACCACAATTTGCCCTGAGTATCCCAAGGTGCCTTTGGGGCACTGTATGTGGGTGAGGGTATGGAGGAAGGAGAGTTCCCCGGGCTGGAGGCATGGCCGCCCTGGGAAATTTATGAAAGGTGGGCACCGACAGCGGGGAGGGAGGGGGGAAGGAGAGGGGGGAAGGGGTTTTAAAGGCTCACTAGGAGCGTAACTCAAAGTTCAATTTTACACCTTTCAAATAAAATTTTTATTAAAAATTTCTTTTCATTTTATTTTCCTTATCACAAAAAAACCCTTAAAGCAGTGTTCCATCATGAGTTTTGAGGGTTTAAATAGAAAACAAAGCAAAAAAGGTGTAGGTGCAGACCCAACCCTTGGACCCAAATTCTTTTGCAAGAACAGGCCCTTGAATGTGTCGTCTCAGAACAGACAGCCACTGGGGCTTGTGCACAACTCTCCATTCTGTCTATGGGGTTCCCAGTACAGGGGACGCTGTTTCTCCTTTGTTCTAGGGAGTTCCCAGTACAGGGGACGCTGTGTTTCCCCCATTCTTTCTTTAAGGTTCCCAGACAGGGGGCACTGTGTTTCTCTCCTTTCTGTTTTTGGGGGATTTTCCCAGTACGGGGGAACGCTGTTTCTCCATTTGTTCTAGGGGAGTTCCCAGAAAGGGGAGGCGTGTTCCCCCCATTTGTTCTATGGGGGTTCCCAGTAAGAGGGCGCGTTTCCCATTTGTTCTATGGCTTTTCCCCTTACAGGGGAGCCTGTGTTCCCATTCTCTTCTATAGTTTTTCCCAGTACAGGGGGAGCGCTTGTTTCCATTTGTTTGTGAAGTTCCCGTACAGGGGGCCCTGGTTCTCTCCATTTGTTCTTATGGGGTTCCCATAAGGGATGCGTGTTCCCTTCCTTCTATGGGATTTAAATAAGGGGAGCGCTGTGTTTCTCCTTCTGTTCTAGGGAGTTCCCGTACAGGGGAGCATGTGTTCCCCAAATTTGTTTATGGAGCCCAGTACGGGGGAGCGCTGTGTTCCCCATTCTGTTTATGGGATTTCCCAGTAAGGGGGAGCGCGGTGTTCTCCTTCTTTTTTAGGGGAGTTTCAGTACAGGGAGCGCTGTGTTCCCCCCTTCTGTTCTATGGGATTTCCCTAAAGAAACAAAAATCTTGCCCATTTTTCATGGTCCCAGTAAAAAAGCGCTGTGGTCCCTTAAGTTCTTTTTGGAAAAATTTCTATTTACAGGGGGGAGCGGTGGTTTCCTTTCCCCCTTTAATTTTGGGTTTCCCAAAAAAAAGGGGACCCTTTTGTTCCTTTTTTTTAAACAAAAATGGGGCCCCAAGGGGTCGTCCACTGGTTTTTGGCCCCCCAAAAAAATAAACTTTACTTGGCCTTTAAAACCAAGCTCCACTTTTTGGGCTTCCCAAAAATCATATTCCCAAAATTTTGGTGGGGGCCCCAAAATTTAATTATGGTGGCCCCAAAATGGGCCCCGGTGGGGAAAACCCCTCCCCTTTGGGGGGCCCCCCCAAAAACCCCAGGGCCAGGGAACCGCTTTTCGGTGGGCAAAAAAAAAGGTGGCCCCAAAACATCAAAATGGGGCCCCAAAACCCCCTTTTCCCGGTGGCCCCAAGAACAACCACTGGGGGTTTCCAAAACCAACTTTACGGTGGGCCCCGGGAAAAACTCCCCGGGGCTCCAAAAATCAGCTTCACTGGTGGGCCCCAAAAATTAACTGCACTGCTGACAGCCCATGCTCCACTAACTTCACAAGGCCGAGCTGTATACTTGTTAACAGAATGCAGTAATATGGGGTTTAAATTCAGTGTCCAACTTGTAATAAACATATATAAAGTAGAAAGAATTCTGTGGAAATGATATATGTCCATTAAATATTGGTTCCAGGCACTAACGAGGTGTCAAGTCTGCTTTAACCTAATAGGGCACAGCAAGAACTTACACCATGCAATCTCCAACCACATACGTGAATATTATATTATGTTTTAAATGACAAAGACTAAATTAAAAAATGTAAGTTTTAAAATTCATTAAAAACATGCCTATTGAGGGGGATTTAAAAATGAGAGAAAAAGTGAAGTCACCTTTGAAGCTTGCTCTGCTCCAGCCCCCCTCTTCCCCTCCCCACGTCTCTCGGAGCTCCCTGGTGATGATGTCATGTTTATTGATCACGTGACGCTGCAGCCAATCTCTGGTCTCTTACTGTTTTTATGATTTTGGTGTTGGCTGCATTTATGTGAACAATTAACATGACTCATCATAAAACACTACATTCTAACTTTTGTTAAAAGAAGCTCATGCAAGATGGCCGCCCCCATACAGATAACAGAATTTTTAAAAATTTTACAATCAGGGAAATAAAAAAAGGCAAGAGGGAAAAAAATGGTCATATCTTGTTTTAATTTTAAAAAAAAAAATTTTTTCATAGATTTCCTTTAATTTTTAAGTTGAGGTTTGAGGAGAAGGAAAGTAAATTTTTTGCCCGAATCTAGCTATCACGCATACGGCAGTCGTTAAAGTGATTTGTCTAACCCAGGAAGCTCCCCATGTGGCTCTACACGGTGCAGATGCTGTTCTAGCATCTGCACCACCTGTCATATATGTCATATATGTAATTGAGTGTATCTGTAAAATGCAGTATGTAGGTAGAACGCCTCGACCCCTACATCTCCGTCTGAACGGACATAGAGCACTGCAGTGAACACCATCAGAAAGATTTTTCTGTCCTTCACATCATTCCTGTAGATGCCATACCCCTAGACCAATCCAACCGATTACAGGCTCTGCAGAGAAGGGGGTTTTTTTCCTTCCCGGGTCAAAAACCTTTGCACAACGGGGTGAACTGGAGGGCTCTCGCTTTTTTCGGCCTTACAAACTATGAAACTATGAGATGTTCTGGAAATACAGACTCCAAACTCTACATCCTAAGGGTCTAAATGATGCCACTGAATTGATCTATTAAGCCTCATGCTATATTAAACATAAAGAAATATACATTGTAATTCTTTTGGTGACAGCTTGATTAAATATACACTCACCGGCCACTTTATTAGGTACACCATGCTAGTAACGGGTTGGACCCCCTTTTGCCTTCAGAACTGCCTCAATTCTTCGGGGCATAGATTCAACAAGGTGTTGCAACGATGCTCAATCGGTACCAGGGCCCAAAGAGTGCCAAAGGGAAAATATTCCCCCACACCATGACACCACCCCCACCAGCCTGAACCGTTGAAAACAAGCAGGATTGGATCCATGCTTTCATGTTGTTTGATGCCAAATTTATAAATCCGAATGTCGCAGCAGAAATCGAGACTCATAGACCATGGCAACGTTTTTCAATCTTCTACGTCCAATTTCGATGAGCTTGGCAAATTGAGCTCGTTTCCTGTTCTTACTGAAAGGAGTTTGGGACCGTGTGGTTCTGCTGCTGTAGCCCATTTTGCCTCAAAGTTGGCCGTACTGTGCGTTTCAGAGATGCTCTTTTTGCCTACCTTGGTTGTAACGGGTGGCTATTGAGTCACTGTTGCCTTTCTACAGCTCGAACCATCTGCCCCTTCTCCTTTGACCTCTGGCTCAACAAGGCATTCCGCCCACAGGACTTCCGCTCACTGGATGTTTTTTCTTTTTCGACCATTCTCTATAAACCCTAGAGATTGGTTGTTGCGTGAAAATCCCAGGAGAAACAGCAGTTTCTGAAATACTCAGACCAGCCCTTCTGCACCAACAACCATGCCACGTTCAAAGGCACCTCAAATCACCTTTCTTCCCCATACTGATGCTCGGTTTGAACTGCGGAGATTGTCTTTGACCATGTCCCACATGCCTAAAAGCACTGAGTTGCCGCCATGTGATTGGCTGATTAGAAATTAAGTGTTAACGAGCAGTTGGACAGGTGTACCTAATAAAGTGGCCGGTGAGTGTATGTCGCGACGAATATACATATTGGAGTGTATAATGCCCACCAAGAACCCCATTTTGTCATAAACTATAAGAACAAAGTCAAATATATACCGCAACCTTTATGTAATTGCGCGATCAAACATGTGTCGTGAGCTATCTATATTTTTCTTGTAATATGAGCCGTGGTTTATAATGTTTACATAGAGTTTATAATTATTGTATCTGAGCTATTTTAATTTATTTAATACCCTAGAATGTGTATTTTTACTCCCTGTATATATTAGAATATCTAACATACGGTGTTCAGTTTACATTTCCCCACACTTCAGCACTGTTCTATCCCCATGTATTTTCCCATAGAGATAAGGACCGATCTTCTCACAAGGTCCATCTTTTCCATTGGCACACTAGGCATTTTGCTCGTGGCCCCACAAGTATAGGGCCCCCCCCCCTTAAAAAAGAGATGTATGTGTGTCCCAGTGAATACAAGAACATACCCTGGTTGGCTTTTCTTATATACACTGTTTGAGTGTGTTTTAGGATGTGCAAAAAGTAAAAAAAAAAAACATGGTGGAGAAGGGAGCCAAAGGCTCCCTGCCAATTAGTGTTGTAGGCTGTCGGTGTCCAGACATAAGTTACGTGACAATATGAGTGTGCTTGGGGCAAGCTAGTGGTATGGCCTAGCGTGATATCATGTATTTAGGCAGGGCCCACCGCAGTGCTATGCCCAGGGGCCCATAATGTCTTTAAGATGGCTCTGTCTTCTCATTGGTTCTTTTACAGCTACCGCTCTTCATAAAGACCTATCACGATTCCCCACTAAATCTCCATTGCTATTGGTCAATTTATTTTTACCTCCATACCTCTGGACCAATCACCTTCTAACTTAGTATTCAAAGTGTCATTGGCCCTTATTGGCGCCCCGAACTCCATCATTATAGCGCCCTTTCAGTTTAAAAGAAAGAAGCCCACCTATTGGCCAATTCATATAGCCCGCCTCACCTCCTATTGGCCAGTTTACTTTAGTGCACTTTTACCCACTATTTTTCAGGATTTATCTATATCCCGTCAGTTTTATCTTTCAGCCATCCATGATTTATCTACATCAGGATGTGTATACTTAGGTTTACAGCTCTTTTCAATATTTTTGTCGATAATCATAGGAAACTCTTCTTATTCTTTCACTCCACTAAGTTTGCCACGATCTTTTGTTTCTTCCCGAACACTTGATTGACAGTTCTTCTTCCAATCTTCTTGGATCTTCTTCAGCTCATCACTCACCACTTATCTCAATACGTCACTTGATTGACACATCTCAAATCCAACCAAAACCTGTATTATTGTTATATAGAGTGTGTTTTAGGATCTCTGTATTGTACACTTCTGAGGAAGCACGGGTCCACGTGCGAAACGCGTTAAGATTTAATACATTTTATGTCATGTTTTTAATGTTGCGAGGGTAACACCTTTGCATCTTTAAGAATAAAAGTGACAGTTTTTTAAATAAACCTTTAGCTCTGACTTTTATTTTCCACGTGCGCCGGATCCCGTTTTTCTGTTCCAAATAGTCGTTTAAGTGAGAGTAGTCTAGAGGATCTCAAGCCATTGTACATGAAAGAATATTAAAAAGAATAACCAGTACTCAATGGGATCCGGACTCCCAACACTGCATGTACCGGAGTCTGAACTTCAGCCCAGAAAAACTGTATTTTGGAGCAATTACATATAAAATCTTGCTCCTCTCTAGCTGAGATAGGAAAGAGATAAAACTCCTGAATGGCAGACTAACCTCACTTTAACATAGCTGCTGTTTTTCTCTTTGTAGTCTCATAACAAATAGTAAGTAATGACATAATGATCGCTCTTTTGTTCTTAGAACAGAGATAGAAAAGATTAGACTAGACATAGCAATGATAAGAGCAATATATGGAAGGATAATGGGTTCACCTTTTTCGGCACTGGAGGGGGGGGGGGGTTCTTAACATTTATCAGGTCCTGGTGATAACACATACACCTCTCAGGCTACAGAAGACCTGAGAGTAGAAGCATCAAGAAATCCTCTCACTGCTTCTACCAGAGCTAGTTCTTTGATAGCTGTGATTGCAGAGAGATAAAACTTCTGAATGGGTAGACAAATTAATCTCACTTTACTGCAGATGCTGCTTTTCTCTATGTCATTTCATTACAAATAGTAGGTAATGACATAGTGATTGTTCTATTGTTCTTTGGACAGGTATCAGAGCTAGTTCTTTGATAGCTGTGATAGCAGAGAAAAACCTGAATGGATGACAAATAACTCACTTATGCAGTGATGCTCTTTCTATGTCATTTCTTACAAATAGTAGGTAAGACATAAGATTGTTCAATTTCTTTGGACAGGTATCAGAGCTAGTTCTTTGATAGCTGTGATAGCAAAGAGATAAAACTCCTGAATAGATGGACAAATTAATCTCACTTTAATGCAGCTGCTGCTTTTCTCTATGTCATCTCATTACAAATCGTAGGTAATGACATAATGATTGCTCTATTGTTCTTTGGACAGGGATCAGAGCTAGTTCTTTGATAGCTGTGACAGCAAAGAGATAAAAGTCCTGAATGGGTGGACAAATTAACCTCACTTTACTGCCACTGCTGCTTTTCTCTATGTCATCTTATTGCAAATTGTAGGTAATGATATAATGATTGCTCTATTGTTCTTTGGACAGAGATCAGAGCTAGTTCTTTGATAGCTGTGATAGCAAAGAGATAACAGTCCTGAATGGGTGGACAAATTAACCTCACGTTACTGCAGCTGCTGCTTTTCTCTATGTCATCTTATTGCAAATAGTAGGTAATAACATAATGATTTTTCTATTGTTCTGTGGAAAGGGATAGATAAGATTAGACCAGACCGACATGGAAATGATAAGAGCAATACATGGAAGGATAATGGGGTAATCTTTTTCTGCACTGGGGGGAGGGTTCTTCACACACCAGGTCCTGCTGATAACACCTACGGCGTGGAAAAAGACCCATCAAGCAATCCTCTCACTGACACTATCAGAGCTAATCCTTTGATAGCTGTGATAATAAAGAAATAAAACTCCTAAATGGCTGAACAAACTAATTTCACTTTATTGCAGCTCTTTGCCTCCAGTGTTACCGCACCTATGTATAAATAAAAGCAGTTTATATCGGGGAACCCCTATAGAAGAGCTAAAGCGCAGGAAGACAATACAGGACAATGTAATTGCACCTGAGTGGCCCCTCAACCTTTGGGCCTCTAAGTAGCTGCTATAGCTATGGTAATACCAATGTCAGGACCTGGGACTTTTTGTCTAATAAGAAGCACTAGAACCGTACGAAGCTATAGACTTATAGCTTCTCTACGGCATTTCTAGGCGCATTACAGCTGGAACAGGTAGAGCACTTTCAGAGGGGCTTACCTGAGCCAGAAATGTTGCCCTAGCGCTGGAATGACCCGCTGTAGAACAGGTTCATAAATCAGGTGCATTCTATGCTGTTATTAGGCGCATGAAATTTGCCGTGTGAGCGCCAAATTTCATACATGTCGCCCATAATCTCACCAGAGTCTACGGATACGTAATAGAGCTTGGAATTATTCTTCATAATTGTACCAGCCACAGTGCCTAAAGAATTGTAATAGTGGCACCGCACAAACAGCCACACCACCCACAGTGCCCATATAGGACCAGTCACAGTGTGGGTACATGTGGGTACACCAAGAGCTATTATATTCACTATCAGCTTTAGTGTGGGATCTTATCAATTTAGAGTCTAATGATTTTAGGGTCTAATATACAGTCTGACCAACAGAGTAGTGAGTGCAGCTCTGGAGTATAATACAGGATGTAACTCAGGATCAGTACAGGATAAGTAATGTATGTACACAATGTGCACAGCGAATAGTGAGCGCACTGGAGTATAATACAGGATGTAACAGGATCAGACAGGATAAGTAATGTTGTCACAGTGATGCACATGCAGAATAGTCAAGTGCAGTAGAGTATAATACAGGATGTAACTCAGGATCAGTACAGGATAAGTAATGTATGTAACAGTACTGCACCCAGAATTGTGGCACAGCTCTGAATAAAGCAGATTACTCATCAGTGCGAAAGAACAGTAGACACAGTGGCGCACACAACAGAACAGTGACCAGAGTATAATACAGGATGTAACTCAGGATCAGTACAGGATAAGTAATGTATGTACAGTGACTGCACCAGCAGAATAGTGAGTGCAGCTCTGGATGTGCAGTTCTCACAGCAGTCAGCAGGTGGCAGACGTTTCCTGTGAGCAGTTTCCTGCATTCACTCAAGCTTCCCTGGAATTCAGCGTGCATGCTTCTTGCTTGTTGGGGAGCTTTACTGCTGGATGAAGGGGAATAACAGCAAAAAGCCCCTGGCCCCCCAGGATAGGCTGGTGGGGGGTCGGGATGTACTGCAACCAGCCCGTGGCAGCTCTGGTAACAGCAGCAGAAGCAGAGGAGAACAGCTGAGCAGGAGAGGCAGCTATGTGAGCAATGAAGATCAAGCTACAGCAGCCCCTGCACCCACCTGGAGGAGTGGAGGATCTGTGGAGTCAGCAAACTCTGCTTCCTGCTAAGGCTCTGAAGGTAAGAGGACAGACAAGTCCCCTGCAGCCGCCAGGGAGAAGATCAAGCCCCCAGCCCCCCCCATGTGTGCAGGGAGGGGGAGGAAGAGGAGACTCAGTGGCCAGCAGAGGTGATGACTCATCAGTGAGCAGAGGAGTGGAGGAGGGGGGGAGGTGCAGCAGCAATGAACCATCTGTTCTCTCCAGCAAAGCCACAAGCAACCGTAAGGCTGAAAATAAGAGAAAAGGCCATAGTGAACACCACTACCCAATATCTAAAATTTACCTTTTATTTATACTCTATTAAAAATTCCTTCACACCATGCTATCAAAAGTGGCATAACTCTATCCTATAATCTAGTAATATACAAATCTAACACTCAAGGTGTCCCTATCAATCCCTTATACAGGTAGGGTCATCGTCCCGAAAAGGACGGCCCCGCCTAATGAGGTTAACCCTATATTACACACTGCATAGTCCCTATCCAAGACGGGGAACAAATATTAGATTGCTATAAATGTACCTTACAGATTAGGTGCAATAAACAATCCACTTCCAATAGTGGTCAAAGTGCCAAGATATAGAAAAGCAATAAGGTTACAGCAGATGTCCAATAATAATGCCCAGATAATACACCTTAAATGCACAAATAAATAATGGCAATCAAGATCTTATAACAATGATATTGCAACTATAGTAACCTTAACTAATATCAAAGGGATACTAGAGGCCTGTATAGGGTAATTAAGAGGGACATGAGTAGAATAATATTCAATATATCAACTAACTCCTTCATACAAAAATCTCAAGTGAAAAAGATCAGCACAAGATGCAGGAGTATAAAAGTGAGTATACAACCTCATTCAACTCCTCTGATCCCTTCACCTCATCCCGACGCGTTTCCCCCTTGACAATCAGAGCAGGGTTCATCAGGGGGATAGAGGAGAGTAATTCAAGCAAAAATCGGCGATATAAGCCTTATTGATATTCACGAGATGACTAGTATCCCTTTGATATTAGTTAAGGTTACTATAGTTGCAATATCATTGTTATAAGATCTTGATTGCCATTATTTATTTGTGCATTTAAGATGTATTATCTGGGCATTATTATTGGACATCTGCTGTAACCTTATTGCTTTTTTATATCTTGGCACTTTGACCACTATTGGAAGTGGATTGTTTATTGCACCTAATCTGTAAGGTACATTTATAGCAATCTAATATTTGCTCCCCGTCTTGGATAGGGACTATGCAGTGTGTAATATAGGGTTAACTTCATTAGGCGGGGCCGTCCTTTTCGGGACGATGACCCTACCTGTATAAGGGATTGATAGGGACACCTTGAGTGTTAGATTTGTAGATTATAGGATAGAGTTATGCCACTTTTGATAGCGTGGTGTGAAGGAATTTTTAATAGAGTATAAATAAAAGGTAAATTTTAGATATTGGGTAGTGGTGTTTAGTTTCAGTGATTTTGTTGATCCCATACTCTTTAGTAGTATTTGTTTTTTTCTGTGAAAAGGCCATAGTGCTCAGCAGCCTACACCACGATCCACACCATTAAGAAGCAGCCAGAGGATACAGGAAAAAGCAAAAGCCAGCACCCAGGGAAGCAGCAGTTAGGAAAAGAGCTGTAAATCCAGTAAAACCCTGGACAGTGACTCTGACTTGAAGTGGAGGAGTGGGGGTGTAGGCGACCCGGGGAGCCCGCGAACATCTTTGGCTCCGGATTGCAACTACCTATAGGTATGAGGACACAGGGAAGGAGATCGTCCTGCTGCAGGAGCGCATACGGGGAAACAAGATGCTCTCCAAGAATGCAGCCATAAAAAATAAACAGGAGCATAATAAAGAGATGAGGAGGACGAGAGAAGACCAAAAATACCTGGAGGAGAGAAGGAACATCATATTCCTGAATAGTGGGCCATCCCAGAAGAAACTGGCCAACTTGCAGCAGTTCAAGGAGATGAAGGGGAGCAAGAGAGTGGAGGATGAGGAGGAGAGGGAGGGGATGGAGGGGCCAGGGGAGCACTCTCAGGCCTCTCACCTCTCCCAGGTGTTGTCCCAGGCACACAGCAGTGGGATCCCCGCACATCAGGTGTCTGCCAGAGTCAACAGATTCGGCTACAGAGATGAGCGACACCGGAGACCTGGGGGGGATGCTCAGACAGCAGATCATCCAGCTGGAGTCCCCCGTGAACCTGCACACCTTCGCCTTCGGGGACGACCCTCTTGAAGAAAGAGGGAGGAAGCAGAAGGCAAAGCAGGTGCCATGTGGTGAGGTGACTAAACTGGTCTTTGGGCCCTTCCCGGGGGTTTCCAGCGCAGCCGAGGGGGACCCTGAGGTGGCCCCGGGGTGGGGTCCCGCTGCAGCAGCCACGTCAACCTTCCGTACCGTGAAGTGGGAACGAGTCAAGCTAGCGGGGAGAATAAGGTTGCAGACAAGGCTGGTAGTGTAGTCACCCCTGGGAAACATGTCACGGGTGAGAAAGATGGCGTAAGCGCCAAAGGGCCCAACAGTGAAGGTTCTGAGGGCAACGGACAGCAGGAAGAAATTCCTGCAAACAGGAATCCCCTGCAGGCAAGGGAAGAGGGGGGAAAAAAACGGGCCCCCCTATAGGCGAGGGACCTGGCCCCCAAATGGAAAAGACTGGAGAATCTGAGGAAGAAATGGACTGTGAAAAGGCCGGTCCAGCGAGTGAGAAAGAGGGATAAAATGGAGGATGAAAAGGGGTAAAAAACAATTGGGGTGGAAGGGAGGGGAAAAAGAGGAAAGGAGGTGGAAGGGGGGGAAAATGATGGGAAAGGAGGGGGGAAAGGGAGGAAAAT